>APFE030508211.1:2733-21620 GCA_000404065.3 Pinus taeda | reverse complement strand
TATATATATTATTGTTTAGTGTGTGTGTGTGTGTGAGAGAGAGAGAGAGAGAGATAGTGATGGGGGGAGAGAGAGAGTGTAACTACCCCTCCCACATGTACCCACTTTTACAAGCTCTCCAGGGTAAACATGAGATGAGCGTCACTATGGTATGTCCTGAGCTCCAAGTTCCAGTTATGGAAGTGGTATCGATGAACCGACAACAAGCTGACATCCCACATGGACTATAGACCACTCATGAGCCAGCAAACCAACCCAAGTGATCAATCCGTGAGCTATGTAGAAATTTTGAATAATTTAACACATATTCAACAGAGATTATCCTGATCATGTACTATTGCGGAAAACATACACAATACATAAGCTCCTCTACGTTGATCATCAATATAGCAGCATCAATAACAATAAAACATCAAGAGCATTCACACATTAACACAGTATGTATCCCGGGGAAAGCATCTCCCTAAAAACCCCAACTATCTGTATATTAATGATTGAGTCATGTAACATTACACAGCATAATACTTCTCACAGTATCTCCACCTCTGTTACACACAATACAGCTCAGATCTGAATCAATCACTGGCTCAAATCTCCTTCGCTGCTTGCCTGCCTCCGCTGCTCAATACCTGCTCAAGAACTGATGATAATTCCAAGGCAACCACGTATTTACTTGGTAAAATCACGTGAGCACAAGCTACAATGTGGGAAAATACGTGGGCAAACTCATTGGCATACTCAATCCCTTGATTGTGCAAGATCTGATGCACAACTATAGTCACAACTGATAGCAATCTGATTCTCTAACACCTGTCCCTGCTGAACTGAACATGCACTGACATGCAACTGAGTTAACTGATGTATTCATTAGTTGTATTATGAGTTAATAACTTGTGAATTAATTAATAACTAATTCACCCAACTCATCTCTAGTCTATTTGCCAGTTAGACTAAATACAACCAGTTTAACAAAGCTAAACTGAACACAACTCCATCAACTGCACCTCCAGTCCACTAAACTCAACTCACTTGAGTTTTAACTGAAGTCCTGCATGCAAATATTAGTCATCCCATAGGTAACCACGTATTTCCTTCTGGGATCTGCATGTACCACATCCGTAGCTCATCCTGAAGTGCTCCAAGAGAATAAGACAAAGTTTATAGTCTAAATATTATTATGAGCTAATAATATTGACTGTTCTATATTTAGACTGATCAGTCACTCCGCTGTGATCTAAAAATAGAAGTCCATCTATTTTTCCCAACTTGATCAATCATCCATAAACAGCAACCTGCAATCCATAAACATGATCCATATGTCTAAAAATAGACTTGCGCCAAAAATAGCCTGCGGGCCCACTTAGTGAAGGCGACTCTTTTCACTATGCTCCATCATCTTGTTGCAATCTCAACAAGAAATACTGCCCTTCTCAAGATATTTTGCAAATTTAAGATCCAAAATCCAGGTTGAGAACATATTTTTAGAAGTCATCCATTGCATTTAGGAGAACGAGGTAATCAATACAAACTGGAATTAGCCATTGAACACTTCAAGTAAGTAAGATTTGGATTGAAATGATTGGCTATTGGGAATGGAAATAAGGTTATCAATTAGTGATTTATAATGGGTACATTGTTTGATGACCCTAGCTCTAAATTTTTGTCTAATGCTTAATGAATATCTTAAAATATCGTTGTAAGCAATTGGTGGGGTTAACAAGATTGTTTTCTTGTGTAATATGAAGCCAATATGTGGTTTTTAATTGGTTCTAAAATTTGAACAAGTAGTTGATACACCACAACAGATTGATGTTGGATGTTGGAGCCATCAAAACAGTTGAATAATAAATAGTTTCCTATGTGAGAATGTTAGACATTATAAGGACTTGAGTGATGTCTATGGGTACGAACATTAATATGAATTGTGATAAAGGACATGATATGAACATGGTCAAGAGATAGGTTATACATTAATGCATTCTCGTGAGCTTCTTGGATGCCAATCTGAGCAAATTCAAGAACCCATTCACAATACGTTCATTAAAACATGACACAGCTAATTGACTATACAGTCAAGTATTTCGACTTCTCTGTTTTCCCAATTGGCAAACATTGCATATTTATACATATCTTCTCACATCTCTTGTTATGCGTAGCCAAAAATAATTTTCTTTCAAAATGCATGGGTTTTCTCGCCTCTGAAATTATCATTCGATCCTCCACCATATGATTCCCAAATTCTAGATTAAATTGTCACTGATGGAACCTCTTGGCACACAAAACTATTTTTTTTTTTGAATAAAAATGCTTCTTGAAAAAATAATCCATGTAGGATGTTTGATCTCCCATCAAAGATTCCTTACATGCTCTCCTTGCTTCTGAAAACCGTTCTCATGCTCATACAATTTTTTTATAGCTTCAAAGCTAACTACCTTTATTGACATAGTTGCCAACAAAGTAATTTGTTTACTCATTACATCAACTATAATGTTTGAATTGTTTTATTTCTCTTTCCCCAGAAGAATAAATTTGCATATATCTAAACCATCTCATAATCCTTTGATGGCACATTCAAAAAATCAACTCATGTTGCTTCCTACCCATTAGATCTCTTATTATTTCACTCCTTAGAGCAACCCCTACTCATCATAGCTTGTGAATTTATGTTTATTTGGAAATTTCTTCTTCGTGTCTTTTTTTCAATAACTAACCTATGATCTCATCCAACTTGACATTTTCTACTGTTGTAGCTACACTGATGGTAAGTATTAGATTCTTCCAAGAATCTAAAAGACCATAGTGCAGGTTATGCATAGCTTGTTGTATTGTTAAGGCACTTCTAGGTGTTAATTCATTGGTTTAATTTCTTGCCTTATTTGGGTGTTATTCTTGAACATGAATAACCGAGGTTACAAAAAAAAATACATTGCCATTGTCTCTTTGGTTCAGATCTGAAAATCCTTCTAACTGTCCACCTTTTACTAGCTGACCTTATGCATTATTTTATGGTTTTGTATTGCCTAGGTTTCTTATTAGAGGATTTGACCCTAACCATTGAGTGGTTGGGTGGTTGTGCTTGTCTGCTAGCCGCCTCCCCATTTGCCTTGCTTTCTTACTCTCTCTTTTCTTTTGGTCATCACTGTTGATGAAACTGGTAAATTTGACAGTGAAAGGGTGGCATATCGGGACCTTCCCCTACCCCTTGCTTTAGTGAGGGTTGTGCTTTGAGTCTCCCTTCAATCATCTTCCCTTTGGTTTAAGGGATGCCTGACCTAAGCTTAGGTGGCACCAAGGCTATTATGACTCATGAGTCCATGTCATACCCCACAAGTCCCGCTTCACAAAACATAATTGAATATTTTATCTAGTCAAAAGTTTAGAATGGTCCACAATTTCTTGAAACCAAAAAAGATTTGTTAAACTAGTCAAGGCAGAAAGATATAGTGGTGTTTCCTTGATCAACAATAATAAATGTTGTCTAAATAAATAAATTTGATCTTCCCTGCAAGATGTTGCTCATAGAGCTTTAGAAGATGCCCTTAGTGGAAATAAATATGCATTTGATAGATGGGATGGGGAGATAAAAAAGAGGGAAGTAGCTGGAGGTAGGGTGGAAATGGAGGTAGAAGATGGTTTGGTGGTTTTGGAAATGAGGATCCCTAGGAGGAAATCCAGCAAGCAAGCTTGGCAATGGCTAGGCTATTTCTTCTGGTGAGTTCTTTTTTAATTTGAAACTTTCAATTGGTAAGTACTTGTGAAACTGAATTCCCTTTAATGATTCTTATAGTAGTGGAGTCATATCTTTGTTTGGTGTGATAACATGTTTCCCTTTTGTACTCCTAATAATAGCATTGTTGGAGTGACTACCTATTGGCATGCTACTTATGTTTCTGTTAATTCATTTTTTGATGAACTATGACCCGTTCTTTAGACAATACGTTCTACTTTCCCAGGGTAATTCAATGATGTTAGTTGCATCAAAACTCCATATTGTTTTTCTGGCGAGGATTTAGAAATTATTTGAATTCAATTTCTTCTACTTGATCCATAATAGGAACTGAATTAGTTTCTAGCTTTAAAGATAACTCAAAAGATGACACACCTGTTTTTGCAAAATCTAATGTTATTAAGAAATGGGGGTTGTAATGATTTCATATTTTCAGTGTTCTCTGCTATTAATATAGGAAATAAATTTTGCACATCTCTTCCAAAAAATCATACTCGACATCGAGTCAGTCTTGTAGGTTCTTACTGGTATAGACCTTGACCACTCAATAACTTCTAGGCAATTTACCTAGCCAAGAGTCCAAATCACATGTAAAATGAGAAACTATTTGGTGTAAAATATAAATGAGAAATGGGAAAAAAAATATTCATTTTGGATGATATTTGTTGCCAAGTTATTATCGATACTGAGCGGAATGCTTACACTTTGTCTTTGCAAAGTTTTTTGTTGATTGTTTTTTTTTAATGTTAGCAAGAGCACCACTAGAGAAGGGAGATATACAATGAAATTTTTGCAACAATTTGTTAGTGGGGCATAAACTATCCAAAATACCATTTGGCTCAAAGATAGGAACAAATGTAAGAGAATGCCCAAGTGTGCCCATAGATGCCTATAGTTTATATGCTATTGAAGTTGCAAAAGAAAAAAAGGAAGAAAATCAAAAGCTGCAAAAAAGGGGGTTCAAATTGGTGGTGCTTGTGTTTTCCTTTTTTGCATCTGGTTCTTAAACCAGAAAATGCAAATGGAATTTCTGATTCTCCTAAGTTCCTTTATGTTCCCTACTAGAAGACACTCCTAGTCCTTCTCCTAATGCTAGTGTTTGTTCTTATTTTAGATGTTTATTTGCTAACTCATGGGTTTTGTACAAAAAGTGAAAGAGATGGACCATGTGAATCTCAATAGGAAGCACATATTGCACTCATGAAACTCGTGAAATAGCGCGTTGAGGGCCTACACCCATTGTATGCTCAGGGAGTTCAAGTAAAGCAATGAGATCTTGTAATAGGTAAAATGAAAATTGACAATCCTCAAAGCAGTAGGCTTGTGTGGGAGACATGCTTGAGCAAGTTTAAATCCATTGGGAAAGTTATTGTTCATTTGATATTCATTCATGCAATTTCATGTGGTCTAAAGTGTAATTGGTCATTCATGAAGTGGGTGTATGCTCATGGGCATTCACGGACAGCGACAGGTAAAGATGAGAAGATGATTTTTTTTGCCTCACATCCGAGGATTGAACTCAGATTCTTTGTTAATGAATAAGAGAATGATGCAGATCTTTTTTCCAATGGTGAGGACGATGTGCTCAACAAGGCTTTCTAAGATCTGGCAATGTAATATTTTAAAGGTAGGAGTTTAGGATTGGATTCTTTGTACTGTTGTCTTTGCCTTTGTTACCCTTTCCATGGTTTTGGTTTCAGGGGGAGGAAGAAAAAAGCAAGGAGTACCAACCCTATGGTTGTTAGTTTCTCAAGCTCTACTATTGATCTCTTACATGAGTTTTGTTATTAATACTCACACATCCTTTTCATTATTGAATTTGTTCACTGAGGCAATGCAACTGCAAATTCCAGTCTTATAGATTTAGCGTTGTTATATAACTTCTACCTTTTCTATTAGATCAACACACTCGTTACTTTCTCTCTTGTAAGGGAATTTATGAATAGAAGTAGAGTTATTGCTGTGATGTGAACATTTTTGTGTACAACTGCAATTTTCCAATGCCATGGATTGTCTAAGCAACCATAACATTCTCTTCATAAATAGAAAAAATGAAGCACCACAAACTTTATGGTTGGTTAGGATCCCTTTGACACCATACATGAGGTAAGGCTTTCTTTTCCCATGCAAAGGGATGGAATAATATAAAGAGTTCTTCATGGTTTAAATTATAATAACATTCAAGTTGTTGATTTTGAGTTCAAGTTTTGCAATTACTTCATTTTGCAAATTTGCGTTATGTCAGATCATTTTATATGCAATTAGACATTTATAGGTTTTTTCTTAATCCAACCACAATTGCACTTATTTGGAAATCTACAAGTCCAGTCCTTGAGTATGAAGAAACTTGTAATGTTTCTTATTTGCTTTAATTCTTTGCTTTATATTTCCCATTGATCCGAAAGACATTTTGATGAAAGTTTCCTAGATTGAGATATAGAAGATTCTTCTATGTTCTATTTACTCATTATATAATGCATGTTTCTCTTAAATTAAAGTTTCAAACAAATCCACTCCATCCAGGGAGGCTTCACTTTGTTCTTTTAGTGGCTATGTTTGGTCATTGTTTGAGCCTAATTATTGTGCAATGTTTGTACAAGTCTGCATAAATGAACTCTTGGAGGTAGAAAGTTTTGCAGGTTTTTTGCCTCCAACAGTAGATGAAAATACGTTGCACTGAGATATGAATAACATCTCACATTAGAATTCAAACTAGTCATAATGAGCACCAGTGACATGGTAACTCTTTCTCAATGTAATTGAATTTCTTATACATAATGGTTCGATCACGATATTTGTACAGTAGTTGTATAATTATGATGTAGCTTTTTTGTTTTGTAATGCACGTGTCTTACATTACCTGTTACATAGTTTTATTTGGCTTTTTGACAACCTACGTTTATAATTTATAACTTATTTGGTGAAATGATTTGAGAGAATACAAATATATACCTCTCACATATTATTTGTGGTTTATCAAAAAGGGATGAGTCTTCAATATCCCAATTAAGAATGCATTTTCTTTTGTTCAATAAGGGAGAAAGTTTCCATTAATAATACAAAATTAACAATATTATAGTTTGATATTGCTACCTAACAAAGAGAGTCCATGTCTTATATCTAGAGATGACCCTTGATTGACAAATGAACTTGACTTTCCTACCCAATATTGCTAATCTATTATTGATATTTACATGGATTTCAGAAGCTCTAACCATACTCCCAATAACACATTTCAAAATTGCATGGATCAGACATTTTGGCCTTGGATTATACAACAAAGCAAGTTTCAGAGATCTAACATTGGCAACTTGATTATACCTCTCCATAAGACTATTAGCATATAACTCAAAGAAATATTGTTCTGTCCAGATACAAATCATTAAGGCAAATAACAACTTAATAGCAAGGCATATGGCTAGTACAATATCCTAAAATCATATCTCTAGAGTTTGGATTCATATGATTAGTTAAGGAAAGGCCACTAGTTCACTATATTTATACATGATCTCGTCACTCCATCCTTTCAAATTTCAAATGCTTATCCCAACCTTCTGCAACAAATATGCCATTATCAAGGTTTGTTTAACAACATGCTCCTCCACTGAGGTTAGCCTTTGTTTTATGAATTCCCTATCAGCAACAAAAATATTGTGGACTGAATTTCCAAGATCAGATTCTATGTTCTTGTTCAGGTTGCCAACATCTACTAGATCTTTGACCATCCATTGGGAATCTGTAGTTAACTTAAAGACATTTCTGCATCCTTTAGTATCCCAAGGATCCTCCGTAGAGAACAAAGAGGGAACTACTCTATCCCATTTGGAATCATTCTCTCCTAAAGCTTTATGTTTCTTCTGCCAACAATTGATCCTTTAGAGGGATGAAATATATTGAAAGATTTCTCATGACTTCTTTTAAACTCCCAAGTCCTCATGCTTGATTCTCTTTGAGCCTTCCTTTTTACCCATGAATGCACTTTGGATACTTTATCTTTCTTTCTCTTGCTCCTTGTGGGATTCTTAGTTGCTTGATAATGGGATCCATATAAGATTCCTAGTCATGTATCCCTTCCCAATCTCTCTCTCAAAGGTGAATTGTTATTTTTGGAATAACATCCCTATTGTCACGGTGCAGATCAACACCTACACTATTATTATAATAACTAGAAACTTAGTAAGATTTGTGATCAATTGATGGAATAAAATCCACTGCACAAATTAAAATTCTAAGGTCATTGAATGTCCATATTTCCATTGAGTATCAACTGAATCTTTGATATGAATAGTCAAAGATCCCGAAAGTGCAAGGTACTCGGAAATTCACTTGTAAGTGCATTTTCCATCAAATCCAGTAGCATGATATGGTTAGCCCAAGATTTTGGCATGCTGGCCAAAAAGTGATTACAATGATGGATGAAGACGACTATAGAAGTTGGAAAGGTTGTTTCCATATTTCCATGGAGCACAAGCTAGATATATTTGGACGAGCAACAAGGAGCAAAGAAAACTGCCATAGATCCTGAAGAATTCTATGTCCATATTGCCATTGAATATCACCTAAATATTCGATACAAATAGTCAAAGATCCTAAAATATTAGCAAAGATGTGATTAAAAATATCTCAGAGAATCGCCATAAATTTTTTTGCTGAGATCAATGACACCTTAGATCTTTCTAGGTGCATTTATTTAAAGTTTAGGCTGGTATCCATTGAATGAATCCACAGACAATATTTGAAAATTACATATTTAGGGTTAAAAATGAGTTCAATCTAACTAGACCCAATGCAAAAAATTAATAGAGAATCTAGATGGCTTCAACAACTCAAACATGTTGGAATACTTCCACTAAGACCGTTAGAAGTACAGACCTTCTCAAACTTGTATATATGAGATTTTCATCCATTGAAGGTGAGCAATATTACATAGTGTTTTTGAAATAAAACCCCATAGTGAACCAAAACTAAGGTCATGTATTCCCAAGAGCGCTTTAAGCTACACAAATTGTGATGGAATTCTTTCATTGTCAAATATTTTTTATAAGAAAAATTTAGAGTGCACAATACTTTGAGGTTATCAAGAAACGGTGATGGTCACTATCCATCATTATCATCATTATTAATGATTGACCTTGAATGTCACCACACCACCTATACTTTTGGCGACGCCACCTTTGGTGACAAAGGCTAAGGTCCCTCACCATTTTTCATATGAAATGGTGATGGAGGCTAAGGTTTGTCACCATTGCTCATATGAAATGGTGGCGGTCACTGTTCATCATTAAAAATAATTATTGGTGGCAAACCTTGAATTTCACCATAACACCTATACTTTTGGCGACGCCAGCTTTGGTGACGTTCAATTTTTTGTGACAGGGACTCTTTTGACCGTCACCAATGAGCTTATGGTGACATTTTTCAATCCTCACCAATGTCCTTTTTTCTTGTAGTGTATTGTATGTGACTTATTTTTTTATTAAAAACAATTTACTTTTTCATGTGACATTTTTTTTGTTAAAATTTCTTCTATTTCTAATCCGAATTACAATTGTAATTTGAACTAAAGATTCGAGTAACTCTTAATTTAGCAATTATGAATGGACATCATAAGAAACATTCACAATAGAATATGAAGAACAATTGGGTACCTACTTCATATGCATTAAAAAATGCTTCTACTACTTAATGTGAATTACAAGTGTAATCTTAGTTGGATCTCCAATATATCTTAAACCATATTTTCATTTTATTTTTTAGTACTATTACATGTTATTATGTCCTACCTCATTTCATATTGGTTAGCATTGTAATATTAATGTTTTTTTCCAAAATGCCACAGGTAATGACCCCGAAGATGATGATATAGACTATGTTGAGCTTACATCATATATCAGAGATGATGTTGATGAGGTTGATGATGGTGATGGCGTTAGTGATGATGATGTGGATGATATTATCAGGATGGTCATGATGATGATCATGAGGATGATCTTGACTATGATTTTCGTGGTGCTAGCTAACCATGCGTTATTTTTTATATTTAGTTGGGATGTCTTAATATGGCAATCATACATTTGAATTTTAGTTGATTCAAATAATGATGATGATATTATCGGTACTATCTTGTTACCTTATGAATGTGTTGAAAATTGTTTACATTTTTTTATGAAGAATTAGTGTATGATCATATTCCAATTTTTTATGGATGTTGTGAATTTACTTTAGAATAATGATATCTATGAAACATTTTGATTTGGTAATCATAAATTGACTTTTAGTTGATCTGATTAAATATGATGATGATATTATCATTATTATCTAGTTATTTTATGTATATATTAAAAATTATCAACATTATTTTGATGGAGAATTATTATGTATGATGGTATTACTATTTACTTTCGAATAATGATATTCACGAAAGATTTTGATCTAATAATCACACATTTGAATCTTAGTTGATTTGATTAAAGATGATGAGGATATTATTAGTATTATCTTCTTACTTTATATATGAGTTCAAAATTGTCAATGTCTTTTTACGAAGAATCATTATGTATGATGATATTATTATATTTGGATGTAATGTTGTAAAACTACCTTGGAATAATGATATCTACGATAGGTGTTGATTTAGTAGTAATATATGTATTTTGAAATTTGTCAATGATTTTTTGATGGAGAATTGTTATATATGATGATACTGCTATTTTTTTTATGAATGTTGTCAATTACCCTTAAATTTGATTATAGACATTAAGTTATCAATTTGAATTGTGATATATTCTTAAATGATATTTAGAAACTGTAATATATCTCACTATCTAATTGAAATTAGTAAAATGAACCCATAAAGAGGGTCATAAATGAAAAGAAAAGTACACTCTAAACAAGAAGCCAAAAGTGAATGTAACCATGGATGCAAAATTGGGAGTAGAATTGGATGTTAAACTAGCCATCCAAAAAAGATGCAAACAATGACACAAAAATGGCTTTAAAGTAGAATTAAAAAAGGGTGCAACACTAGACACAAATAAGGGAACAAAATAGGGCATACAAAAGGATACCAAATTAGGCAAAAACAAGGACGCAAAAGTGGACACTAAATCAGGATGCAAAGAATGATGTAAAATTAGGATGCAAAATTGGGCACAAAAAATGATGTAAGAAAAGAAACAAAACAAGATGAAAAATGGGACTAAAAAAGGGTAAAACCAAGGAGGCCATATTGGATGCTAAAAATGATGCATAACTAGATGCAAATTCAAACTCAAACCTAGGTGCAAAATGATAAGCAAATGTGGACACAATATATGGTAGAAAAAAAGATGCAAATTTGGATGCCAAAAAATATACAAAATTAGACACCAAAATTATGAAAAACTGGACATAAAAAATGGTGCAAACTTGGACACAAAAGTAGAAAAAATGGTGCTAAAATGAGCATAAAAATGGCTCAAGTTTGGATGCAAATTGAGATGCAACATTGGATTCAAAATGAGGTGTGAAAAATTATGCAAAACTTGGTGCAAAAACAAATGCAAAAGTAGACGAAAAAAATGGCTCAAAATTAAAAACATTAGACACACAATGGGATACAAAGGTGGATGCAACACATGGCTCAAAATAGGATGCAAATATAGATGCAAATTTGGATGCTCAAAAAGATGCAAAATTCGATGCAAGAAATGGTGTTAAAAATGATGCTAAATTGGATGCAACAGATGATGCAAAATAAGATGCAAAAAGGGAGACAAATCAATCGAAAAAGTGGATGCAAAAAATTGCGTAAAAATGGATGCAAAATTTGGTGCTAAATCGTATTCAACATATGGTGCAAAAAAAGGCACAAAAACTGGCGCAAAAATAGATCTAAAAATTGGTACAAAACTAGAAGCAAAAAATGACATAAGACTAGATGCAAAAACTGGCACAAATTGGATGCAAAAAAAGGCAGTAAATCGGATGCAAAAGATGTTGTAAAACTCGATGCAAATTATGACAAAAAACTAGAAGCAAAGAATGGCACAAAACGAGAAGCAAAAAATGGCACAAAACTAGAAGCAAAACTTGTTGTAAAACCAAATGCAAATCTTGGTGCAAAATATGATGCAAAAAAGGGTACAAAATTTGGCAAAAAAAAGATGCAAAATTTGGCGTAAAAGAGGTGCTAGAGTCAGATTTAGCGCCAAGCTACTCATCCCAATTGAGAGAAAAATGCACTAAAATCTGGTGCAAATTGCCTGTTTTGTTGTAGTGCTATTACAGAAAGTTTATAAAGGGGTATGCATAGATAATTGCGTTGATGGAGAAATTGCTAAAGGAAGATGTGACCTTTCAATAGAGAGAAGAGTGCCAAAAAAATTTGGATGTACTGAAAGAGAAGATGGTGATTGCGCCTATTTTGGTTTTCTTGGACTGGAATAAGGAGTTTCATTTACATGTTGATGCATTTTGCATAGCGTTGGGTATAGTAGTAGCGCAGCTAGGAGCAAGAGAAATTTATCACCCCATAGCATTTGAAAGAAGAAAATTGTCCACGGCAGAGAAGAACTATAGCACAATAGAAAGAGAGGGGTTAGCTATGGTATATGCATTACAGAAGTTCAGGCACTATTTTTTGGGAGCACATTTCAAGATGTTCACCGATCACTCCACGCTGAAATATTTGGTGAATAAGTTGTTTTCATTATGATGCATGTGTTGTACTTGATGGAAACCCACTTGTAGAAGAACAAGTATATGATAACTAAATGAATCTACAAGTCATATCAGAGGTGACAGAATGATGGAACACAGAGATATCAAAGGTGACAGAATGATGGAACACAGAGATATCAAAGGTGACAGAATGATGCGACATAATAATGGTCCAAGGTTTGATACAGGGAGATTGTGTTAGTGTTGTCCTTGATAAATGTGTCCTTAATGACAACCTATTTGATGAATGGACTAATTGATAAAGGTATAAACAGGATGAGATAGAATGCATGGTAGTTGTGTTTAAAGATGTGACAAAATGCAAGGCATTTCAGAGGAATCAGTTCAAAAGTGATGTACGATGGAACATCACATTATAATAGGTGATGTATTCAGAGGTAAAATAGTAATGGTACAGAAGAACATGGTGATGGAACAAAGGACTACAGATTAGAATCATGCAATTGAGGAAAAATAATGTTTTCAGGTATGTTAAGTTGTATACGCGGGTTCACTATACAAAAAGAGCGTATACAAGCGGGTTCACTGTACAAAAAGAGCATATATGTATGCACACACTTTCACAAGAGGAAAAGCGCATATGGGATTGAAAAATTAAGGAAATTAAGGTGAAAGAATACCAAGGGTCCATACCATCGTATTAGCCCACAACATTGAGTGGAATAATGGTTATTTGATCCCGTCCAAGAATACCACAAGTTCTAAGTGTTGTTTTGGTCCGAGGTATTGAGAAAGGCTAAAACTTTATAACGAGGTGAAGATCAAAGGGTTAAGTGTTCAAGGAATGAATATCTTATGAAGTGATAGATCAAAAGAAAATATGGATGTTATGGGTTTCTGATGCTTTGTTCGTTCTGGACTAAGTATGCACCTGGGTGTTTGATGATGGATGAGATCAAATGATGGATCAAGATCATAATGACTTATCATTATGTGATTTGATAATGGATAGGCTAGATCTGAGTGCTAAAAAATGTTTTGTCCTTTATATGTTATGATTTGGGTATGTCTAAAGTCTAGAATAGCTATGAAGTTATAAATTATTATTTGCAGATCTATATGCTGGTTCGCCTTGGTGAAAGGACGTATACATGTTGGTTCGACTCTTCCAAGTAGCATATGCAAAAGAAAATCCTAGTGTTCAGAGATGATTGATCTATCTGATCAATGTTGTTGTTTTACTATTGTTTGTCAATGGAGTCTTCATTAGATCTGAAACTAAAAATGATTGTATAAGGAGATTGAGTCTGGTTAATTGATTGATTGAGTAAGAAGGGTGATCATTGCTACTATTTGTTTAGAACTCTGTATTTTGACAGTAAATCTTCAGAATGTCATTGGTTGATACAGTTTTGGTTCAAATATTTTATGATTTAGTATCCTTAGAGGTATACGTAGGTTGGATTAAAGGAAGTGGCATATACACGTAGGTTGGCTTAATTGAAGTAGCGTATACATTTTGACATATGATTTTTGAGGATGCAGTTGGTTCTTGTTATTGATGTAGTGTTTTGGGTTCAGATCTATGTTCTCGTTACAGTGATATGTATGTTCTAGTTGATTGGTTGAATTGATGATTAGGTGATTCAGTTATGTCAGAGGATTTAGTGATTGATTGATGCAGTTGTGGCTGATTTAGAGATTGATGATTGGGTTTCAATTATATCTGAGATTGATTGAGTTTCAATGATTGGTTAATGTAGATGTATTTTTTGTTGTATTGCAGTGATGATTGATTTTGAGCTTCAATGTTACTGATGGGTCTAGTATGAAAATTTGATGAAACGTGGCCTTCATAGCGTGTTGTTGTGTACCAGGAGTATCCATTCTGAAAATTTATGAAATGTGGTCCCTGGAGAATACTGAGGGTTGGAACCTTAAGTGAGGAAGTCGAAGCTTCCTGCCAGTAGTGGCTGGTGATTAGATTAGGGGGTTGCAGCTCCCTTCCAGTAGCAGCTGGAGAACGAGTGAAGGTAGTAGCCTTCTGTAGGTCGGCACCTATGTACTGGTAAACATATCAGCTAGTACAAGAGTCAGGGGGTTGTAGATCCCTTCCAGTAGAAGCTGGAGAATGAGAGAAGGTTGTAGCCTTCTATATGTTGGTTCTTGCATATTGGTATAAGTCTACACCAGTACAAGATTGTAAACATTTATTCTTTATATTAAAAAGAAGACAGAGACAACAACAACAGGTGGTTTTTCTCCCGCATTGGGTTTCCACCTTAAATCTTGGTGTTCATGTATTTTTCTCATGTGTGATGGTTTATTATGTTATTACTGCACATGGTTAATATTTAATGCTTAATAAAGTATTGATGCACTGATTAAAGATCAACATATGATGAATTAACTGAATCATAAGTTCACTGGATATACGATGGTTGCTTTAAGAACAGTTGTGTGCACATGTGAGTTTCCTTCACTGAAGTAGCACATATAAACCTGATTATGAAATGGAAAAAGCTATTGATTTGTAAATACTAATTCACCCCCCACCCCCTTAGTAGTATTCCCAACATAAGCTTGTTCAAGGAGGAAAAATATGTCGATGGTTGTTATTGTTCTAGGAGTATGACTTTGAGGTTGTATTGAAGCCAAGAAGATTGAATGTCGGGCCTGATCATCTATCAAGGATAGATAGAGGAGAAGAACTCGCGAGCATTGAAGATAATATGGCTAATGCATAGTTATTCGCAATCAGAGTTGCAAATGATCACTTCGCGATATTATTCAGTTTCTAGCTACAGGAATGGCGCCCGCAGAGTACACTATGAAGCAAAAGAAAGAGTTGGTAGTCAGAACAACTAATTTCACATTGATTTTTGGACACTTGTACAAAATGGGGTAGATGAAATATTATGCAGATACATCCCTAAACATGAAAGACTGAGTATTCTAACATAAGCTCATGGAGGAGTCGTAGGTGGACATTATGCAGGAAAGGCCACCATGCAGAAAATTTTGAGATCTGGGTTATGGTAGCCCACAGTACCTAAGGATGCAAAATAATTATGCCAATCATGTGATGTATGTCAAATAATAGGGAAGCCATTAAGGAGAGATGAGATGTCACTAGTACCACAGTAACTTTGCAGTCTTTTGACAAATGGGTTATTGACTTTGTTGGACCTATCAGTCCACGAGGGAAAAGGACTGGTGCAAGGTATATAATCACTGCAACTGATTATTTGACAAGATGGACTGGAGCACATCCAGTGAAGGATTGCAGTGCAGAAACTGTTGTGAAGTTCATCTTTGAATATATACTGTCCAAATTTGGGTGGCCAAGGATTTTGATGTGTGAACAAGGGACACACTTCTTGAATAAGACCATTGAACCATTAACTGAGGAATTTTAGTTTTACCACCAGAAGGGAACTCCTTATCATCCTCAGGCAAATGGAAGGAAAGGAAGTCGTAGTTACTAGCTTTAGAAGAAGATAGGTTCATATCATGGTTCCATTAGCAAGTCCAGAAAGCAAGGGAGAAAGTCTGGCATGACAGGCACATCAAGAAGAAGACATTACAAGAAAGAGATATTGTACTATTATATGACAACAAATTTGCGAAGTTCTTAGGAAAATTTAAAACACATTGGTTAGGGTCATTTATCATTAAGGACATCTATGATGGTGGTGCAGTTAAGCTCGCGAAGTTAAATGGTTAGTTGATTCCAGGACGAGTGAATGGGATTAGATTGAAAGTATACAGGGATGATTCTATCCCTAGAACTTCGCACTGAAAAACAAAGGGAAGAAATTATTAATGCCACCTGCAGTTGAAAGTGGGCAAGGGACTATAAACTACTATGCAAAAAGGGACTTTGCCAAAGGGATATTATTTCACGATATGCGGGAGTATGATGAATTCCGAAGGAACTATGATGAAGAAAGGATGACTGCACCACAAGAGAAGGTTCATCAAAGTTGGTTGGAAATATGATTGTTGGAAGGAAAAAATTACTGTTTACTGTTAAAAGGAAGTTGTCATTAAAGGGCATGGGAGAAACGCATTTATGAGGCACAACTGGCTAAATCTAGCACCATACCTGCATTAAATGAGCAAGATCTTAGCCAATCATGGTGCTAGAAATTCAAATTCATTGTAAAAACCATATCCCGTGCCACATTTTACACTTTGTTGTCTAGAGAATTTAGTTTGAGAACTTGCAATTAAGTGTGAGAGAAGTAAGTTGTTGTATGTCTGAGAGGAGCTTTGAAGAACTTGCTAGAGTGTTTGTAGAGAAAGGATTAGCAGGTATTTGGAAGCATAGGTTGGTAAAACTACAGGGAGGAATGTACCCATGTCCCAAAGCTGTGTGAGGTTGCTAAGAAAGCAGGTACCCACAGAAGCACAACCACAGAAGAAACAAGAAAAGATGCCAGCTGAGGTATTTGGGGTAGAACTAAGAACATCCCTAAGGAAGAAGACACAAAAAGAGCTACGAACGAAAAATAAGGAAGACAAGGGGAAGAAACCTGCGGAGAATAGAAAGAAGCCAATGCAACAAAAGGAACCTCAACAGATCCATTATAGTGAAGAGGAGGTTGAATTACACCAGATGGAGACAGAGGTTGCAAAAATTCCCCCCTATGATCCCACCTTACGTGCCACCAATAAAACTGAGTGCCAAGTCAGTCAAAGACCCAAAAGAGGCAAATTTCATCACGTTCACTCCATTCCTACTGAAGAAAGTTCCATTCGAAGGCAAGGTGTTGGGGAAGATCCCACAATTGAAAATAGAGGACTGGGATTTCAATGATTGGAGAAAATACCCACAGTTTAAGCTGAGTAACTACCTGCAATAGTTATATTACCCAGAAATGGAGTTACAAGGTTAGAGTCGCACTGGTGGGCTACAGGATTGCAGAGAGAAGGCCTATTAAATATGCTAAATGTGCAACACTTCGGAGGAAGCACATCCAATATAGCCAGTGTGTGACATCTTCTCACATTAGTACATGATGGATGCCTCTGGCTGGGGACGGGGATCCCGATCGATGAAATGTTGATCAAAAGGATTATAAGACCGCCTCACCAAGGAGAAGACCTTGTAGAAGAGTTTGTGGACAAGAATCATGACAAGGCAATGGCACAAATGATGAAGGATAACTTTGGAATATTGAATAAATCATGTGGGTATGACATTAACTCCATTGATGACCAAGGGGTGGAGAGCAGCGCTAGGGTCTAGTTTAACTGCGTCACCTATTTGTGTAAGGAGTTTTTAGTAGATTTTAGGGAAGCGCATGACAAAGGCAAGACATTTCATTATGCATGGTTAATCATCCTCATCATGCTAATTGCATGGAAGGATCCATAGCACTCACAGTTTCCTCCTATCGAAGCAAATGTTTGTGAAGCAGTGAGGTATGCCTCCCTCTCGCATACTAAGGAGTCATTGCTCGCAATGGAAAATATGATTTTCTTCAAACTGTTTTCAATGGATTTACACATGGAGGTGGATCAACACCTAAAGGCTATCACCTAGATTGTATAGGAAATACTGCAACATCGCAGATATAAAGCAGACTTCCATCGAGTCTATGTGAAGGCAAGGAGGGACCTGATGAGGACATGGTACCCATTGCCATATTTACAGTCGAGGATGACATACTCACAGTAGTACAACATTGGTCAATAGAGTGGATGACCCCACCCATTGAAGAGTTTGGAATAGAGAAGGGTACTCCACAAGATTCAGGTCTGAGTGGAAAGGATACAGAAAAAGAACAAGGCACGAAAGAGATGGAGCCAAAACAGGAACATAGTACTCAGGAAGCCCTCAGCTGCAGGTGATATACGTACTCAACTGCAGACTCTTCTAGGCCTTTGCACACTCAGTTGCGAAGCCTTCCCTTAAGGCCAAAAATACAGACTAAAGATAGAAAATATGACTAATTCATCAACATCATATTTTAATTCCCTTCGACAAAGTGCTACATCTCCTTATATAGATTCCATTACTACAAAACTATGGTCCACATATTATGGATCTAACAAAACAATGAACTAATACACGATGCCCGTTAAAAAATAAGGGGTGTTGGTTTAAGCGGGCTTGACCCAGGTTCAGAGTGTATAGTGCACCAACAAAACCCTCAACCATTGGCCCTTTCGGCAATGACCTGCAAGCAGATCACAGTCTCACCCAAAGTGGTTATGGGAGGTTGCAGAACCAGGTTTTTGCAACTAGAGGGATATCCGCATTGTGGCATCCATGTGTTTACTTATATTTTATACTTACCTACAACTTCACATACATAAAATACTTCACATTGATGCTTTACTTCCTAGATTCGTTGATCCGGATTTAAACAGGAACGCAATAAAATACAGAGATAACCATATACACAAAGATGCAGCGGAAATAATTCTTCATTTCATTAATGGAAAATACTGAAATATGCTTACAACCGGAAATAGAAATAAACCAGCT
>APFE030508209.1:0-10518 GCA_000404065.3 Pinus taeda | reverse complement strand
TGGAAACCAACTGGAAAAAACCCCTCCTCGGTTTTGTATTATATCATATGAGACAATGATTAATTACAATGACAACTCCTATCCTTGAAGCTCAACCTGCACTACAATACTTATCTCCTCCTCTTGAATCTTCTCTACCCAATACTTAGGAAAAATAGGCCTTATGCTTCCTCCTATTTCCTTGCAGAATTCCTTCTCCTAAGAAATAGGGAAGCTCCTTTTTCCTTGTGCTGATCCCAAAATAATTAGCTCACCTGCTCAACACAAACTCTGTACACTCAACAATATACAACAATAAATACAATTATTCCTTATCCCTCCACTCAACTAGACAATTCAAATTGCATGCATGACTAGGGCTATTTTTAGTAAATTAACTAGTTAACTAAGAGATCAATGAGTTAACAACAATAACCGCTACTCAATTTAACTCATACTGACTCTATTAATCACTAGAGCTCAAATAATTGAGTTTCACTAACTATAACTCCACTAGATTTCTAAATCTTAGCAATCAACTCGTGCACAACTATACTTCTTGCCCACAAACTCGAATTAACTTACTTAACTAAGTGACTTGGCCATGTCACTCCTTCTAACTGCAACTCAAGTCATCCTGATGATGTAGAAATTTGAATTTCTCCATTTGATTAAGGCATAAGTCAAATGAAGCCTTTTCTTGCTATAATTTAACACTCCCTCTAAGCAAGAAAATGGTTCTGCACAACCCTAATCCTTCTCCTCTGTAGGAATGTATTGTAACAAAATGAACACTCCCTCTCATTATTGTTGTTGCTATTGCAACAACTGCAATTGAGAAGCATCCAGAACACTGAATCAACTGTTCTCTGAGTTGCAACTATCTCTTGAATCTCTGACTGCTACTAGCCTTTGCATTATCGCTCAAGATCTGACTACATCAACTGACACTGATCATTATGCTATTGAATATTATGGGCCCTTGTAGCAAGGGTAATGATCCATTTGAAGAGTATACTGCAACTACTACTACTCTCTTATGGACCCTTCCCAAATATTTGCAACTATGGGACTAAGGGTCTACATCGCCCCACCTCACTTTGGAGGTATAGTTTCATGCATGGTGAAATCTACCTCTATATTGTAGATGTTTTTTACTTGAACACCAATTTGTTTTACTTGTCTAGTAGCAACATGCTTCATATAAGATTTCCCCTTACTAAACTACACATCATATCCATAATATTCAAGTACAACTATAGAGACTAGATTTTTCTTCAAACCATGCATATACATTAAATTCTTTAGCTGAAGATGGGAGCCTGACTCCCTCTTAAAGGTGACAGCGCCAATTCCTTTTGTACTATACCTCCCATCATCTCTAAGTTCTATGTGTAATTGTAAGTCCTTCTCCTCTAAGTTGTTGAATAACTCCTTACTTCTTGTCATATGAAATGAAGAACCAAAATCTCAGTACCACTCACTCCCTGTTACGGTGATTCCATGCAAGCAATGAGGGTCAAATAAACTTGAATTGTGATGTGAGAGAATCTCCTCCTACTGCTACAGTAGGCTCCTTACTGGATTTCTTGTGTGGACACTTGGTTGCATAATGTCCATACTCATGGCAATGAAAGCATTTAATTTTACATAGGTATTTCCTTTTTCCATGGTTCTAGCTAGATTCTACCTCACCTTGGGCCTTCTTGACTTTAGAATTATTTCCTTTTACAACTAGAGCTTATTCTACTCCCTCTTCAAATTTGGATGAGACTTCATATCTAGTGTTTCTTCTAATCTTGTCATGCACCAAATCACACCAAAGTCTCTCCCAATCTGGGAGATGGACTCTTCCATTAACTGAATCTTGATAGTTGTGCCAAAACTTTGAAATACCAAGGAGTTCTAAGATCACTAGCTCATATGGTAGGACATTTTCTCCAACTCCTTCAAGATCATCTCTAACCTGAGTGAATATGTATTGGTGCTAAACAATGATTTCATTTTTTTGCATTTGAATGTTCTTGAGCTTATCTTTCAATGCCACTTTCCTAACATCATTGCTTCTTTTAAATAAATTTATGAAGGTTTCCACATTCCATAAGCATTTTTCTTTTCCATGCAAACTCGAAACCACATGGTCTTGACTCCCTCTAGGATAATCCTCCTGGATTTTGTAGTATTTTTCTTCCATTGTGCTAGTTGTGCATATGATGTTGTTGGTTTTGGAATATCAGTTTGTGTGTGCTCCAATACTCCATTGTCATCTAACACAAATTCCATTTTTTCTTTCCAATCTATGAAATTCGAAATGCCTTCCAATGCATACTCAAGCCTCAATCCATAGAAGGACATTGTTCCTGCATTGAAGAATTTTTTTGGCACCACAAATATGTTATTTGAAATTTCTCTTAGAGAATATCAAGAACATGATTTCTATGTATTTTTCAATAGCTTTGATACCATGCAGGAAATCCATGAAATTTTGATTTTGTAATATGATCAATCTGGAATAAAATTTATTTTCATATAGAGACACAATTTCTCTACTAGATGCAACGGAATAAGAACAAAAATAAAAGCATAATTACACAATTCAAAAACCTAGAATTGTCTAGGGAACCCAACTGGGAAAACCCTCTTCTTGTTTGAGATTTTTATTAATAAATAAACCATGCAATTGATCTCTTACAAAATACAATTGTTTCAATCTAAAAGACACACTTATCTTTCCTACTTGATCTAAGCTTGAAACCTTTGCAAGACTACTGATATCGATTTCCCTCTACTAACTTATGCACAAACTTCTCTTGTACAATATTCTTCTCACAAGGTCCATGCACAAACTTGTGCTTCCTATTGCTTCATCTCACCAAACCATGCTTACCAAAATAATGATTAAACTTGTACCTTCATTCCTCCTTTTAAAGGCAATTTGAATGTTAAAAATTAGTGAGTTTTCTAATTAAGGAATGATTTTTTGAATGATTGAGTTAGCATGAGTTAACTTCTCATGCAACTCATCCTATTTCAATTCAACCACTTGAAACTCAGTCACTTGTGTGTTTCCTCAATCAACTCACACTAGAAAATCAAGAACTCAACTTTCAATTTCAACACAACAATTAACTACATCCTAACTTGACCTAATTTTTTGGGACTGATTCCTAGATTATACGAACTTGAGTCATGCACAAGAAGTAACTTGTTTTGGTTCCTATGATTAAAGCACAAGTCAAGGAACCATTTTCTCGCTAATATTTTAAACACTCCCTCTTAGCGAGGAAGGTGCTCCTAGAAGAACCTCATCCACTTGGATCTATCTCCAACTAAACCAAGATCTCTGTCGTTGCAACTGCTCCCTCTCAACTAGAAGACTTCCCTACTTTCTTATGAGAAACCTTCTTTGAAGACCTATTCTTTCCCACTATGTTCGGCGAGTTCATAATCTGCCACTATCAATGATCATAGGTCATTTTCTATCACTGAACCTTGGCCCAAACAATTTTCCCTCTAGATGATCATTTGTCCATCAGGTATGTAATACATAGGAACTTCTTTTAGTTGTTCTCAATGTCATTTGTGAACAAATCTTTTGTTACCTGCTTTTTCCTTCCTTTTCTATTATGATGAAGACAAGTCAAGGGAACATAGGCTTCCCACTTTCACTGTAGAATGTTCTTCAATAGTAGACACGAGATGAATACTAAGCCCTCTTAGTTGCTTCCTTTTTCCCTTCAAGGATCAACCCTTGGCTTCAACAATTTTGTCGCTCCAACCATATTTGATGTCCTTCTCAAATGTTGGACTTAGGGCACCAAATAAAAATTCTAACTACCCTCCAAATAGTACATAAGATGTCCACCAAAATTGTCCCAATCTTGGACAATAAATCTAGCTAACAACACCAATTTAGAAGGAAATTCGCCATTTTTGAGACATTAACTTCTGTCCCAAATTTTTGGTCCTTTGCATGCATTCAATACTACAAATTTTTACCCCTGGTTAGGGTTGCCTATAGAAGTTTCTAGCACCCTCCTACTCGACCTCAAAATGCTGTAAAAAATTCATTCCTTCCTCTTCTAACAAGTCCCTTCTTACACTGTACTTTTGAGACTACTCGGCCCTCACTACCAACCACCAGTTGGCCTAACATCCCTCCCAATCTAGGCTATAGGAGCTCCAACTCCTTCTCAAACTACACAAAAATATGTGGCCTATTCCTAAGAGAAATAACATTTCAAATTATGCACAAAACTGCCCAGAATTCTTCCTCCAACCATATTCCTCAACAACTCTGATACCATGTAGAAATAGCATGAAATTTTCATATGCTAATGAATCCAGACTTAAAAAAATAGACACAAATTTCTTCTACTCAATCTGTGGAAAGGAAAACATACAATAGAAACACATGTAATCATTCAATCACAATGAACACAATATTTTTACTGTGGAACCATATTAGGGAAAACCCCTCCTCTATTGTGTATTACATCAGATGAGACAATGATCAATTACAATGACAACTTCAATCCTTGAAGCTCAACCTACACTACAATATTGATCTCCTCCTCCTGAGTCTGCTCTGCCAAATACTTAGGCAAAATAGACCTCTTGCTTCCTCCTATTTACTTGGACAATTCTCGCTCCTAAAAAATAGGGAAGCTCCTATTTCCTTGCGTAAATCACAAGGGAATTAGCTCACCTTCTCAATGAAAACTATGTACACTCACTAGTATACAACAATAAATACAATTATGCCTTTTCCATCCACTCAACTAGGAAATTCAAATTGCATGCATTGTTAGGGGTATTTTTAGTAAATTGACTAGTTAATTGAGATATTAGTGAGTTAACAACAATTACAAATACTCAATTGAACTCATATTGACTTTATTCATGACTAGAGCTTAAATAACTGAGTTTCACCAACTATAACTCCACTAGATTTCTAGATCTTAGCAATCAACTCATGCACAACTCTACTTCTTTCCCACTAACTTGAATTAATTGACTTAACTCAGTGACTTTTCCATGTCACTCCTATTAACTACAACTCAAGTCATCCTGCTAATGTGGAAATTCGAATTTCTCCATTTGACTAAGGTACAATTCAAATGAATCCTTTTCTTCCTAAAATTTAGCATGCTTCAAAATTGGACATTTATAGAATTCATGTCCACAGACAAAGAAGAATACAAAGAGGAAGAAGAGGTAGCCTTATAAACCAAAAGGATGGCAGTTCCTAGAACATGTCCCTTCCGAGGATGACGTGGAGGATCACATGGAAAACCAACTTAAAAAAGAAAAGGTGAGCACACCAGCCCAACAAGAAGACATTGAATTGGGGTTGTTGACGTTTTTCCAAGTACTTCCTCTCCTTATCAACATGGAATGGATCAAAGGGCCATGCAGCCATTAGATGGGAAATGAGGTAGAAAACAAGCTCATGTATCAAAAATTTCACATTTAGACAAAGATGTCCCTTAATCGGGACAAGGGTTGTATTTGGTTCTTGTTGAAACAAATTCTGATAGGTGGCATAAATTCCAAACAAGGAAAGGAAAAAAAGAAAAGATAAATTATAGTGTTCTTTCATAAACTTCTTTCCTTTTTGTAATTATTTCTTAGCATATTCTCTGTGTTTCATAGTTTTTTCCTTAACCTTATCACGTCACTTCTTTGTCTTTTTTCTCAGTCATGTACCTTTATGAGTCGATATGCATATGCACTTTGTGTGTTTACAAATGTAATTTTATATATTTAATAAAAATTATAGTTTTTAGTCTTTGGAAATTTTTTTGTGAAAATTTAAACTTAAATATAAAAAAAGACATTAATTTGTTAAGTCGTAGCCAAATAAGGCCACAATTTCACCTAGATGGAGAATTTCTCGCCGGAATCAAGTGAGAATTTTTTTAAGAAAACTAACTATCAGAGTGTTTAAATGTTTTTTTAGATGTCAGAAATGTATTCAACACCATCAATAACCCTTGGGGCACCCAAAATCCTAAAGCTTGACAGTTGTAACACAAATTTTCAAAAATTTCTACCAAATTTTCTCAAAATCGTGCCGAAAATTGTGGCTTGTTTAGACTATGTATTTTGTTCACACTTTATCAAGATTATATTTTTCACTTCATCTAACCATAATTTAAAAAACAAAAAAAAAAATTAAACATTTAATAATAAATAATAATAATTATGTACGTTTATAAATAGTATTAGATATAATAATTTGACCTTACATAATAGTAAATCGAGTCTAAATTATTAAAGTTGACTCTGAAACCATGTCTGGATCAGAAATCATGCTACTTAGGGTTCATGGTTTATGCTCAAATCTCACCTCTTGAATCTCCTAAACTCTCTTACTCACTCTAAGCCATCCTTGGTTGAGTGTTCTTAGTAACATGGCAACCTAGGGAGGAGGGGCCCTTACCCCTCCAACCTTTTGAATAAATCTTCCCCATATGTCAATCTCGACCCCTACCAATTGGAATACCTACACTCTTCTTCCAACTGTAACCTTAATAACATTAAAATTGTTGATGCCATCCAATCATGAATGAAGGAAATCAATGGCCAGGAACGTACCACCTTCCATGCACAAAGTAACACCTATACATGCATAGAGAAATCAACAAATATTTTGCGAGTGCATGTCAGCCCAACAATACTTAATGGAAATATCTAATTCATACAAGATCATTGGAATTTTTCCAACCAAAACTTCCTTCTTCATTGGATTGCACAACACTGGAAACCTAATTCTCACTACGAGGTCAAACTTTGATCTAAGGATTTCTTCATTGTGACCTTCTCTCGTCAAGAAGATCAAAAAGCTATTATGTATGGAGGACCATATTTTTTAAACTCATTAGGTTTGTACATGCACCACTAGATGACACACTTCATTCTAGATAAGGAATATTTCTCATGGGCTCTTGTCTATATACACATGTACTCCCTCCCATGTGAATATTAGGACCTAGAAACTCTACAAGACATAGGTATCAAGTTGGAAAAATTTGTCTGTTTGTTAGAGAAAAAAAAGCATGGATTCTACACATCATATGCTCATATATGTGTCTATATGAACATCTCAGGCTCACTTCTTGAAGCAATGACTCTTTAATCTTAGGACATGGACTTATTCCAGGCTCTTGACTATGAGCATGTTCCTTTTTGCTGCAAGAAATGAAATAAGAACAGGTACCTCCAACGGGATTTTCCCCTCAATGAACCTAAGTAAGACCCTAAATATTTTGGATCCATGTTTGGAGGATTCACTAAGATCCCCTCCAAAAAGTTCCACAACAAAAATTCTAGCAACCCAAATCAAGGAATATACCAACCCAAATCAAGAGCCTAATGCAGAAGTCCATCCTACAAGTTCCACCAAATAGTCAATTAAATAATGTAGGAAAGGAAAAGTTGAATCCACCCTAGATGATCATCCAATGCATTTGAATCCTCAACAAGAGGATGACACACCTAAGACAAAGGAGGAGGTTTTTACTCACATTTAAGGGCAAGATTTGATGGCCTTCAAAGATGCATGTCGTAGTATTGAATTGAATACAATTCCCCCCAAGAAGATAAACCTCTTGGATACATTGCTTCAAAAAGCTAAAGCATCACAACAGTTAGGTGTTTAAACCATCACCACCAAAGACATGAAGAAAAAGAAAGAAAGACTTAAAGAAAAAAGGGAGAAAATGTGTGCTTCAATGCATTGATATCCTAGGAAGAAATCTATTAGACTCTGAGAAGTAAAAACATATATATGATATCTACACCTCCTAAATCATTGTTTCATCATGAAGGTAATTTCCTGAAACGTAAGGGATCTGAACAACCTCTCAAAGTAATGCATAATTGATCGGAAGATCCAACAAGATCTCCTAACAATTCTCTTTATTCAAGAAACAGAATTCTCTTGTTTATATTTTGAATCTAAATGTCTAGATCATGGAAAATTTCCAAAACCATAGTCATCGACGTTGAAGGAACATTTGGATGCCTTGGTATTTTCTGGGGTCCCACATAGCTCAACATAGAAATGTTTTTGCAAAATACTTCTATTTTCTTAGTCACCTTCCACCTGTTGAGCATGGACCTACATGGATTCTTTTCCAATGTGTATGGACCTCAAACCCTATCAAGGATACATGAAATGATCAGGCATCTCTACTCCCTAAAGAACATGGTGGATATGCACAAATGGATAATATGGGGTGATTTCAACAAAGGAGGAAGAAGGCGTCTGGAGTCTGAGTCAAAGGATATTTGAAATTTTAGAGGACACAAACATGGTGGACATGAAAACCACCAACAACCTTTTCGCCTAGAATAAAAGGAGAGGAGGTATTGTGCAGATATCCTCTTTCCTAGATCACTTTTTGGTAGTGGAACAAATCCACAGATGTGACCATGAAATCTGAGTAGATATCCTCCCATCAACAGGATCAAACCACTGGCCTATTTGTCTCTCATGGTGAACCTTTGGCAAGCCACTCAAACAAATTTTCAAGTTTGAGAAATTCTAGTTAATGGACGCCAATATCATTAACAAAATAGAAGAATGGTGGAAAATCATGGACAACATAAAGGGATAAAAATGTACATCTTTCAACATATTCTAAAAAATATATATATATATCCTCAAAGAATGGAACAAAATTGAATTCAGTAACATTTTCCATGAGAAACATACTCTAGAAAAGGAGATGTCCATCCTCCAATAGGGGATCATAAAAAATGGTCTCTCAAGGGAACTAGAGGACAAAGAAGCCACTCTCACTAAGTAATTGGAGGATCGCTACGAACAAGAAGAGATCTACTAGAAGAAAAAATACATAATTGGTTGGTTGAAGGAAGGAGAGCGTAACACCTCCTTCTTTAAGTGATCCACCATCCAACATCTCTCCAACAATTGCATCACCTCCCTTTGCAATGAGGTCAGGGAAAACTTTGAGAAATAAGAGGACATTAAAGAAGTGGTAGTAAACTACTTCTTGGATATATTAAATTATCCTCAACCACAACACAAACAGGCCATCGATCATATCACAAACAACATTCCTAAGCTGGTTTCAAAAAATCACAACACAACTCTTATCAAACCCATCAATGCAGAAAAGATTAATGAATCTCTCCACCAGGTGGTAGAGAGAAAAGCCTCGTGGCCCCATGGATTCACAATAACTTTCTTCAAGAAATGTTGGCATTTTATTCACAAGGATATCCTAGAAATCATAGAGTACTCTAGAACCAATCGATGTATCGTTCCTCCCTTCAACACCACTTTTCTAGATCTAGTTCCTATGGAGGACAGCGAAACTTCTCCAGGTAGATATCATCCCATAGCTCTATGAAATTCCATTTAGAATATCATAACCAAAGTAATTTCCAATTGCCTTAAGCTTGTTCTCCCTATCCTTGTCGCCCCTGAGAAATTTGGATATGTAGAAGGAAGATAGATCCTAGATGGCATAATTCTAGCTCATGAAACCATCCACTCCCTTAAAACACTCATAAATCCAGCATGCCCATCAAAGTCAATATGTCCAAATCCTTTGACAAGCTTAACTAGGACCACATGGAAGGCATCATTATTTCCTTTGGCTTCAACACTCACTGGATTCAATGGGTTATGTCTTTAGTCTCCTCATATTTCTTCTCTATCATTTTCAATGGTTCCCCTTCTGACACCTTTAAACCATCCTGAGGTATTATACAGGGTGATCCTCTTTCTCCCTTTCTCCTTATCCTCATGGTGGAAGGCTTGGGTCGATCCATCAAGGCATATTTACACCAGGGCACTCTGATTGGCCTAGTCCTTCATGATAACATGACCTTATCCCATCAACAATTTGTTAATGACACCCTTCTTATGAATCACTCGTTGGTCAAAGAAGCTAAAAAAGTCAAAGCCATCGTTGATATTTTCTCGAAATCCTCAGGCACTTCCATTAACTTGGAAAATTCCAAAATATTCTTCTTTAACACTTCTCTCATTTCCCAAAGAAACATCAAAATAAATTTGGGTTACTCCTCCGCGTCTCTCCCTACCAAGTACCTTGAATACCCCCTTGCAAACTCTTCCATTAAACACTCTTCATGGTGTGACCTTCTTGATAAACTCAATAATAAGTTAGACTACTGGACCTTGAGATCCTTAAATATTACTGGATTCCTTGTTCTCCATTGAGCCCCAGACTTGTTGTTGGCATTATGGCTAAAGTGTTGTCCTTGATGGCAACCCATTCAGGTGACGGATCACTGTACAACAGGACAATAGCAGAGATTGATGATCAGCTCTCAAATATTGAAGAAAATAAGGAGTACGCAGGCACACCGTACAAAAGGTGCGGACACGCAGGCATGTCTTATATAAAGTGCGTATATACCCGCAGGTTACCCATTCATGAGGTGCGTACCCCCAGTGCACACACTTCAAGGCAGTAAAGCGCGCACACGTGGGATTCCTTATGTTTAACCCTTGGTATTTAGCCGACGGTATTGTGTTAT
>APFE030508205.1:60758-111204 GCA_000404065.3 Pinus taeda | reverse complement strand
TATGTGAAGTTTAGGTGGGTAAATGTTTATTGAATGGAAAAACAATATATTTATGAATTAGAGATTTTCATCAAGATTGTGTGATGTCAAGTTATTTTGGAATAATTTATTTTTCTCACATGGATATTCATAATGAATTATTCACGTTGAGATTTGAATTTGTGACTTGATGGGAACTATATTGTCATTTAATGGAGACTATAATCCACACAAACCAAGTGATTGACAACTCATGCATGATGAACACCATTAAATTTTTATTCAACCACACTTAAGGAACACAATTCATACTCCTTTCTAACTAACTAGATTTTCCTTGGATGTTGCACAAGGAAGATTTCATTGTACTAGAACACAATCTAACGAGTATAGACTCATCTTAATCTCATATCTATCAAACATCCAAATGGATCATATATCTTGAGGTGAAAACTTATTATAGATCACAAAACTTGTAGAGAGATTTAGCCCTCAAAAAAAACTTAGTGCCTTTTACCCTTATAAATCTAGGATTAAGATGGATCTACACTTGTTCTTTCTGTTATGTGTGTGCTTGTGCCATTTATTTTAATGCTAGCCTAAAATATATTACACATTTCCACCTTTTTAATATAAACAAATATATATATATATATATATTATATATATATATATATTATATATAAAATATAAGAACCAAAAATATTTCATCACTTTAATGTATATATTAGTTAATAAAAATAATTATCCTATAAGTATTAAATATTTTATTTATATCGAAAATAAATATTTACTATATTTTATATTAACATATATACGTCTTAATTTAATCAATTTTTTTTAATTATTTAATAAATATTTTAAACACATGAACTTCAAATTACACATTAAGAAACATTAAACATCATCTCTCATATTAATCTATATAATGTGATTCTAAACGCAATAAATATTCAAAAGCATCAAACATTGACTGGTCGAGAAGACTACCCTCTAACATGCATTGGTTTCGCATCACCATCTAATAAGTAATCAGGGGTATCAGGGGTATCAAGATAAGGTAAACATTAGATAAAGTTATCATAAATCAGTGTAAATATATGTTGAGAATGGATCTAATAAATATCTAGAAAAATCGAAAATGCCAAGCTAATTAGCTTAAAAAACTTACTGTCTACGAGTTTACAATAATTTAACTTGATATATTAACATTATTAAAAATAGACATTTGCAGCCTACTTCAACTGCAAATATGCTATAATAATGTGCATGCAGCAACATTTACGGCAATTTTGTTCTGTGCATGCAGCAACATTTACGGCAATTATGTTCAGTCCTTGTAGATTGACTTCTTAATAAAATGTTGGCGCAACAAATCCCGCCGATCACTACCGGGACTCCGTGTCGCTGAAAAAGTGGGGCAGTACAACAACATCGGCAAGTAGGAAGCCATCTGCATCAAACTTTTCCCCAGCGCGATTACACTTATAAATGTTATATTCCGCGTTGAAATAGAATTACATCTCTATGTTGAAAGACAGTTCACTCACCGACTCCTATATATGCCCTCCCAACATTTACGCGTAGCTGCTAAACGCACATGGTTTGACAATCTAATCTTCATGAAATGGATATCAGACTCGTCTCTTCCCACAGTTTTATTAATCATGAGGACGGTGGGAACACTTTCACTTCATATAAAGTGTTTCAGACACATAGTCAACGATAGGGGCACCTAATCACACTCGGTGTTGCCTTTATCTTTTTCCAAGGAAAGTATTAGAGGGCCCTGCTGCATATTCTTTCAAAAATCTGTTTTAATTTCTGAAAAAATCGACATTACTGATATCTGCATGGGTCATTATTGAAGACTTGAAAATGCAATTTAAGGAATCTCCACTAACTTCTTCTTGATGCTTTTACACATTTCGACATATATTCTGGCAAAACAAGCGCAGCTAACTTTCTTTTGGAATGCTTTTACACGTCTGAATTTGAAATAGTTCTTTCTCTCCAAAGAAATCCTTCATTTGGTTTACGTCAGTGAGGTAACTTTGAGATTCCGAAGTCATATAGTTGACATTTTTTATTTTCAGGGAACACAAATTCTATTCCAAAAATATTACCACCCACGAGGACGGTGGAACTTTTTGACTTTAGAGGAAATGTTGCAGACACAATATGCAGGTCCTCTGTCAAGTTGTGAACCTGATTATGCTCGGTGTTGCCATTATTTTCTTAACAAGGAAGTATGAGAGGGCCCTACTAGGCCCTTTAATGTACTTTCTGGAATTCATTTTAATTTCTTAACCGTGAGATAATCCGGTAGGGATCATTATTTAAATGGGTCATTATTCAAGAATGCTAAGAATGATAGAATATTGCACTTCCACCCATTAATGTACTTTCGAGATTTAATTTTAATTAGGGATCTATTTTTAATTAGGTCATTTGATGGGATATCGCACCTGTAGAAATATTTACGAGGGTTTCTCATTTTATATTTATATCAAATCAAATCCTGAGGAAATATATTTCGGTTCAGTTGTTACAGTCCAACTCCAATTGCACATGTGTTTGCATGTTCTTCCATTAATTTATTTCAGATAATAAACGTGGGAACGACACTTATCGCGGTAGCTGAAAGATTATACTTTTAGAAACTCAACCCTAGAATTTGCACATGATATAAAAGAGAAGTTAATTGATACGCCATGCAACCAAATCGTGGCGTCGTTACTTTCTTTCTGGGGTTGCTATTCATCGCTGTTATTAGTTTTAGTAACTATTATATTGTGCCAGTTCAGATACGTAACTTTTTGTTTTTTTTTTATTTTCTTGGAAAATACAATGATCTTTTTGGGGTTGCTATTCATTGTTGTTATTAGTTTTAGTAACTATTCTATTGTGCCAGTTCGGATACCTAACATTTTGTTTTTTTATTTTCTTGGAAAATACAATGAATGTCCATCGCTTCCCCACGGCCTCACCTTTCCCTTCTCCTCCCAATTCCACCTTTCCCTTCTCCTACCAATTCCATTCGCAGTGATCTTGACATGCTGCTATAGAAGGACTCTCTTCATTTGCTCCCATTGACTATCCATAAACTCTGAAAATCCTCTTATCCTGACATCATTCCTAATTCAGTGAAGAATATAATTGTTCGCCGTAAAGACAACAGGGGCAATCAACACTTTATGGGTTGAAAAGGCACGCGAATTTTGAATTACCAGGAATCCTCCCTCATTGATATTCCCCTTTCAAATTATTTTGAATCCGGGCCTGTTAGAGCAGGATTGCGAGAAAAGACTCTCTAATGATGAATATACTATCTATCAAGATAAGGCATCTTGGAGTTAACCCTAAGTTTATAGCTCTAAAACATCTGTTTTTCTCATCTTCATACAGGTTGATTTTAATCCAAGAAACCATGCATGACAGATAGGATACTATCTCTTTCTTCAGACGAATGTTTCCATCCTGGTATATGGCAGCAACAGAGGCCACTGGTCTCTCCGGAGGATTAGCAGTGCTATGGGATCCGAGGTGGATCTCCGTAAGAACATTTTGATGCCTTGCAGCAATCTTGATTATTGCTAAATTTAGAGGATGTGCTGACAGTATCCACATACAAAATGTCTATGCTCCATACAAAGACAGAGCTTCCTATTGGAACTTTTTTATTGCCTCTGGTATTTTGGAGATTGAAATGCTCCTCATCTCTGGAGATCTAGATTTCACATTGGGACTAGATGATGTTTGGGGGAAGGGGAAAAAGCTGACTCAATTGGGGAGAAAATCAGGGAAGCAATGCTACAATATAACTTTGTAGACATTTGCCCAAAATCTTTGTCTCCCACGTGGGACAATGGTAGGTCAGGGGAAGCCTATATTGCTAAAAGGTTGGATAGATTCATCACGCATGAAAATCTGCTGGAGAAATATGGCATTCCGAGCACTCATTCTCTCCATGTTTTCATTTCTGACCATCGGCCAATTTCTTTATAATGGATGGAACAAAATTCATGAAAAAGTTATCCTTTCAAGTTCAACAGCTATTGGCCAGAAGATGAATCATTTAACAGCATGATTCGTGATGTTTGGATGGCTAACAATCCTTCAACAGAAGCTTCTCCATCGAAGAATTTGATTGGAAAAATGAGGAACCTTCGATCTAAAGTGAAAGAATGGCAGATCCAAAAAAAACTGACAAATTGTATAGAACTGAAGAAGGTTGAAAAAGAACTAAAAGAGTTAGCTGGTGGTATGGCTTCCCAAACCATTCCTTGGAGCACTCGGGCATAGATTTGGGAACTTGGAAAAAGGAAACAGAGATTATTAACAATTGAATAAATCTCTTGGTGGCTTAGAAGCCATGCCACGTGGCTAAAGGAGAGAGATAAAAACACTAAGTTCTTTCACTGTTTTGCAAGCAAAAGACAAGATTCCAATTCTATATGGAAAATCAAGAATAAAGAGGGAGATTATTTGCACTCTCAAGAAGATATCTCCAAAGAAGCTGTAAAACATTTTAAAATGGCATATAAATGGGAAGCTAACAGGGAGATAAAAGATATTATATGGGGCATAGAACCTTTCTCAAATATGTTCGATGAAAAGGATAATGCAAGGATATTTGCTGCTGTAACGAAGGAAGAATTACTCAATGTAATGAAATCCTTTAAAAAAGAAAAATGCACTGGCCCTGACGGCTGGACCATAGACATTTTCATCCACTTCTTTGATATGATGAAAAGCGATATCTTGGGGATGGTTGAAGAAACCAGAATACAAGGGAAAATACATCATAATATATCAGCCACCTATATAGCATTGATTCCAAAAAGAAAGGACTCCCTTACATTCGCAGACGACAAGCTGATATCTTTATGCAATGGCATTTATAAAATCATATCAAAAATTATAGTTGAGAGAATTCACGGCAATCTATCAATTCATATCTCAAAAGAACAACATGTTTTCTAAGTAGCAGAAACATTTTAGAAGCTATGACTATCACTTAAGAAGCTTTACATTAAATGCAAACTAAAAATATTGGAGCTGCCATTCAAAAACTAGATCTAAAAAAAGCCTATGATTGTTTATATTGGAGCTATCTAATATGTTTACTTATTAAGATTGGGCTAAACGACCTATGCACTAAATGTATCATGGCATGCGTGGAAGAAGTCAACTTTTCCATTCTCATAAATGGATATCCCACATCTTTTTTTTCAGGTTTAAGAGGTCTTAGTCAGGGATGCTCCCTGTTTCCCCTCTTATTCATTTTGGTTATGGACACACTTAGTCTTCATCTGAAAAGAGTGGTTGCTGCGGGGAATATCAGCCCTCTTTCCATATCCAAAGGTAACTCTTTTACACACAACCTTTTCACAGATGATGTTCTACTGTTTGTGATGCTTTGTAGACAATCTTGGCATATAATACATGAGATATTAAAACCATTTCAAAGGGTTACAAGATTATATATCAACAAAGCAAAATCCTCTTCTCACTTTGGTAAGGTTAATATGGACGAGATGGAATATATCTCTCAATTATATAACATTCAGGCAGTCTCCATCAAAGAGGGTATCAAATACTTGGGTTACCATCTTAAGTGCACGGGTTACAATATTTCTGACTGGTCATGGATCATTAAAAGATTTTACAAGAGAATATCAAGGTGGGAATTAAATGTTTATCTTTAGCTAGTAGATCTCTCACAGTCGGTTCTTACACAAATTTCTGTTTATTGGGCTCATTTATATTACTCTCCATTGACTACCATTAAAAAATTAAATAGTTTAATGGAAATCTTTATCTGGGGAGGATGCAAGGAAAAGAGGAAATACCATCTTACAAAACTGGAAAACATCACCCTCCCAAAAAAAATGGGGGGTTGGGGCATCATGAATCTGCATCTCTTTGGCTTGGCACTATTATGCAAATCATTATGGTGAGTGGTCTTTAGGAAAAGTTTATGGAGTCAAGCTATTAGAATGAAATATCTTGGGAATGAGGATGTCTACTATTGGTACAGGAATAGATTTTTGTGGCCCTCTCAAGGATCGGTGATTTGGAGAATTTTTCAAAAGGTTCTCCCTTTCTTCTACAGGAATCTAATATGGAAATTACATACAGGAAACAACATTCTTATCGGTGTTGATGCAATCATGAGGGTAGAGATGGAACCCCCAATCAATCCACAACTGCTCGCGCTTCTACACCAAAAAGGTCTTTTCTACTGGGCACACGTAATAAAAGGATGGAAGGATGCTATTCCTCAATGGAAATCGGATAGAGAACTGGACTTGGATGGAACAAAGGCTGCCCAATGGAACAATATTATTTGGAATATGAAAAATGTTGGGATTTACAAAACAGAGGACAGAGATAGCATTGTTTGGCAAGTAAAGAAAGGATGGTCCATGGTGTTAGTGAGAGATATATCTCTCTCCTTGATTGAACAACGAAGGGAGATATCCCGAAAACTTTTTCCATACTTTCTATGGAAGGTTGGCTGTCCTCTAAAAATAACATTGTTTTCGTGGCTAGTATATAAAAATAAAAATCTTACATGGAAAAATTTGCAGAAAAGGAGCTAGCATGGACCAGCAATATGCATAATCTTCCTATCTGATATAGAAGAAAACATGCACATTTTTCTAAAATGTCTGCATACTCAGGGTTTATGGAAGCAAATGGCCTCTTATTTTGGCTTTCCTGAGATTTCACATCCCTCCATAACAGATGCATATGAATGGTGGGGTTCACAGAAAATAATTTGGCGTCACATTCCACTAATTGTCTTCTAGCTCATATGGAAGTGGAGAAACAAAAGGATTTTTCAAAACAGCAAAGAGGAATTTGGGCATATATTTGATAAGGTTATCCCCTTCTATTTTTCGATTCTTCCTTACATTCCACAACAGATGAAGCACCAAACTACCATCTCAGACTCACATCAGCTACCCTTCCCACGGGCACACTTTGACGGAGCAACAAAAGAAGGCAAATGTGCATGTGGCATTTATATTGGTATATCAAGTGATCTTCAATATTTCATGTTTTGGAATGGTGGCCATGGAACCAATAACAAATCTGAGGCCATGGCACCGCATGGTCTACTTCTATTATGTACATTCATGGACATCGGTCCTATCAATATCTATGGTGACTGCAAAATAATCATAGAACATGTGAAGGGAAATCAAACTATAAAAAATGACAGCCTTACTGGATGGATGGGCAGGATTACTTCTCTATGGAAGCCTACACTATTCCCTATCACACATATAAAGCGTATGCAAAATGAGCAAGCGGATGAACTATCAAAAAATGGTATGTAGTCTACGTATGGTAAGTGGCAACTGAGTATCTCTGTAGAATCCTATACATACATCATACAACCTTTCTCTATGCCGGGTATTTAATGTCGACAAAAATTTGGTATGCTTCATGATCCTATTTTCTGGAAAAAATGTTTTATGGCTGATTTTCCATATTTTTGAAGTTTTTGAATATTTCTATGATGATAATGATCTCTAAACAGACCCCATATTTGATTATGAACAAAGAATTGATGTATAACTGAAAAGACTATCATATTTTGATACCAGGTCCGGGAACATATCTTTCTTGAATATAATATAAATACTATACAACTTTTTCTTCTGAAAAAAATGAATGTCAGATGGACTCATATCGATATTTGGGAAAGGACAACTAATTTTATTCGCTGGTAATACAAATCACATCGCAAAGAAGATATATATAACAACTAATTTGTTAACATCAGAAAGACAATTGCATTATTTTATATATGCAACAAATATTTTGTACAAAATTTTAAAATTTTATATGAACAAATTATTATATTATTATTATTATTATTTATTTTAATGTGTTATTAATTAGTTAATTTGAACATTATTATTATTATATGTTTTTCATTTTTATTTTACACTTATTTTTTCATATTATATAATACCAAAATCAAGTTTTAATATTTGAAAAAAGATTGATTAATATTTTACATTAACAAATAGCTCAAACATGGTCTTAAAACTATTTATTGCTTTAAGAGAATCTAAAAATTCCTTTAGTCACTTTATCATGGAAAGACTTCAACCATTCATTGATAAGTCTCCATATTCTTCATTAAGGACAACTAGTATATTATTATAAAGCTTAGAACCTTTCACTTGGATGAAAAAGACATTATAACTATTTTTTATATTGTTTCTTCATTCACCAAAATTTTAGTTTTGTAACTATTGATATGATCCATAAATTAGTTCATTCTAAGACAACCTCATTTAAATCTTCTTTTTCTTTATATTATTATAGTTTGAAAGAATATACTATGAAAATACTGAAGGCCGAACTACGGTGTCCTCCTTATCCCAAGTCATCACAAATGTTTTATTGAAAAATCCAAAGCTTTGATCCTAAACTCTTAGAGTCTAAAGTCAAAATGTCAGCATTGTTTCATAAACAATATCTTCATTATTTGGTATCATGGAAATAACATTGACTAATACCTTTAGACCTAATCTTACTATCCCCTAGCCTAGAAATTGACTATTCTAAAAGCTCTTATCACTTTGAGTCACTTTGATTTCTTCAAAAACTCTCATTTGTTTAAATCCCTTATGACAAATAATTACTCCATCTCCAAAATCAACAAATCTTTTCATGCTAACCTAACTCTGAGTTCTAATATCTCCACCTCCTTTTTTCCTCAAGCCATCATTTAATCACCATATATACATGTAAATACCAATCTTATTTCTTTTCTACAATACTTGTTGAAAATAATATTAAATCCCTCTTCAAAATATACAATATTCTTAATTTTTTTTCCCAAAATTTGGGCTTACAGCTTATGTTGTATGTTGTGCCTTGCTCCAATTTCAAAGAATATATTTTCCTTACTCATTGATCATTTAATACATCTTAACCAAAAAATTATGACACAATCCACAACCAAATCTCCAAAATAATTATTATAAAACAACTTTTTCAAGTGAAATCATTTTGTTTAATCTAAACAAAATGAAATCTTTATCACAACATTCATATTAAAAACGTGTTAATCAAAATAAGTATTTAAATACTATATAAAAATACTATAAATCAATTTACACATTTTTGGAAATAGATTTAATAAAGTATAATTTGTAGCAACAAAAAAATCACTAAAGAAAGGCATATATTGTTCCTATTAACTTGATGGGAAGATGAATCAAATTACAAAAATATAGATTTAATTTATTTTTATTAATTTTTAAAATCACTAAAGAAAGGCGTATATTGTTGCTATTAACTTGATGGGAAGATGAATCAAATTATAAAAATATAGATTTAATTTTTTTTTATTAATTTTTTTTATTGACAAGGGAAGTTCTTCTCACAATTTCATGTGTTAAGCACATTTTCAAATAATTATATTTATATATATTATATTTATATATATATAACATTCATGGTCAGGAAAAAAATATTTTAATTAACTAAAAAATTATATATCAATTATTAAATTATATAAATAATTTAAAATTATATAGAATTATAGTTGAAGGAATATTATATAGTTTATCTTTTTCATGTTATGTGAAGTCTAGGTGGGGGAAATACTTTTTTGAATGGAAGAACAATATATCTATGAATGCTATATTTTCATCAAGATTGTGTGATGGATGATGAATACCATTAAATTTCCATTTAACCAGACCTAAGGTAACTAACTAGTTTTCCCTTGGATGTTGCACAAGGAATATCCCTTTGGACTACAACACAATCAAACCAACATAGACTCATCTTAATCTCATATCTACCATTCATACTCCTTTCTAACTAACTAGTTTTCCCTTGGATGTTGCACAAGGAAAGATTCCATTGTACTACAATATAGACTCATTTAATCTCATATCCATCAAGCATCCAAAGGGATAATGAAGTGAAAACCTTGAGGTGAAAACCTATTTTAGATCACAAAACTTGTAGAGAGGTTTAACCCTCAAGAGAAACTTCGTGCCTTTTACTCTTATAGATTTAAGATTAAGATAGTCTACACTTGTTCTTTCCATTTATGTGTGTATGCATGTACCATTTACTTTATGCTAAGAATGAAATATATTACACATTTCTTCCATTTTAAATAACACACAAATACACAAATACGACATATATATATATATGAACCACCCTATAACATCATTTTACTTTCAATATTTATAATATAAATTGAATATTACTTCATGTAAATATTGAAATAGTTTTATTTATAATCGAAAATAAAATAGTTATTTATATTTTTATATTAAATTATACATCTCTTTTCACTTTAATTATTATTTTTAATCATTTAGTAAATATTTTAAACTCTTGAACTTCAAATTATACATAAAAAGACGTTAATCATCTCTCGTATTAATCTATATAATGTGATTATAAACCCAATAAATATTCAAAAGCATGAAGCATGGAGTGATACATATTACTACGCTCATGCTTAGTTGGGTAACATGCCCTTGTTCCACATCACGATCTAATCAGTAATCAGGGGTATCAAGCGAAGGTAAACATTAAATGAAATTATCATACGTCATAAATATATGTTATGAACGGATTTAATAAATATTTAGAAATATCGAAAATAGCCTAGTTAATTAGCTAGAGAATAGACATTTGCACCCTACTTCAACTATAAATAATGTGCATGCACCAACATTTACAGCAACTCTGTCGACTCGTTGTAGATTGACTTCTCAATAAAAAGGTCCCGCCGATGACGAGAGGCACTCCGTACACTACGTATCGCTGAAAAGGTGTGGGCGGTACAACGACATCCGCCATCTGCATCAAACTTTTCCCCACGCGATTACACGTCTGAATGTTATATTCAATGTGAGCGCACGTTGAAATTGAATTACATGTTGCTGTTGAAAGACAGCTCACTCACCGACTCCTGATGTATGCCCTTCCAACAATTACGCGTAGTTGCTAAACGCACATGCTTTGACTGTATGTGCTAAACACACATAAAGGCACCTCATCACACTCGGCGTTGCCTTTATCTTTTTCTAAGGAAAGCATTAGAGGACCCTGCTGCATCTACGTTTAATGTAATTTCAAAAATCTGTTTTAATTTATGAAAAATTCGACATTTCATGTGGGCAATTTTACTGATATCTGCGTGCGTCATTATTATGACTTCAAAATGCAAATGGCGTGAGAGAATATTTGGATTTGTGAGAGTATTCCGGAGGGATTCTAATTCTTTATTCGGATTAATTATACGCATGCCCCTATGTTTATCCGGTTTAATACATTCATCTGCAAGAACCTTAATTTTTTATTTTTGAGTTTAAGTATGTGGATAGCTTTGAATTGATTTTTTGAATTTTTTTTTGGGAATTCATCACAAATTTTATTTTTCATTTCTGAGTTTTTGAATTTACGCATAGTTTTGAATTTTTTTGTTTTAAATCATCACAATTTTGAGTGAAATTTGGAGTCAATAAATGCCTCTTATTATCAAGACAAGCAAATGTGTCTTTCTTATAAATTGGTGTGAAATGTTAATAAAAGTTAAAAAAAATTAAAAGAAAGGATGATAATGAAAATTATTAAAAACACTGATCAAAGGTCAATATCAAGTAGTAGAAAGGAGGGGTTTGTAACAGAGAGCTAGGGTTTGCAGCAGAAGTTAAGCATTCGCCAACATGAAGAGGCGAGAGGGGGGAGTTCCACTCCTTCCTACAGTTAGGCAGTCTTCAATCGATTCAAGAAACCTCTAGAAGCTGAAACGGGAATTTTAGGAGGAGGGAAACAGGACAATAGAGGTGCAGAGGGGTAGGAAAATACGCAAGAGTAAGTCAGAAAAGAAAAAAGAAGAGAAGGAGAAAATCATAATGCAGACACCGGAAATTGAACTCGACTGTGTAAGCCTAGGGAAACTATCACACCTAGAGTGGTGTTAAGTGATCCAGCACTATAGGCGCATAGGGAACACATGGCGACATAGGTAGTTATTTGTAAATTCATGGGGTTATGTGGTGTAACCCAGCCCAAAGGGCCCATGGTTCTACACATTCGTATAAAATGACGTGTCAACAAAATATCTGTTGTTTCCTTGCGTGGAGATCGTCTGCGGGGATTTTTCACAGTGGGTGGCAGTTGTGAGTTTAATTCGGCATTTAATGGTTCATCCTAACGCCTTGATCCTATTTCCACTTGTTCTTTGTGCCTAGCAACCGACCCTTTTGGGTTATTCTAGACTGTTCTTCTCGCCGAGAATGTTTGTGAGGGTTTTTTGGGTTTGCTCTGTGGAATACTGTCTCGTTTGCAATGGTGAGTACTCGTTTCCTTCTGTTGATAATGGTCCATGAACTCTCCTCTGCTCGGTTTGACTGTGAACTTATGGGAAGTGCTGCTCGTATGCTGTTGTTGCTCGGCTCTGTGGTGTTGGTTCGAATCTGGTAAGTTCTGTTTGTTATTCTTCTTATGCCTGTGTGCATTCTGTAAGCAGTTTCCAGTGGTATTTGCTCGTCGTAGTTTACTTACTGTCTGCGAGCCTGCATGTATAGTTCGATCCGAATTTCTTTTAGACTTCTCTCTCATTTTATTATGGTTCTGTATATGCGTTGCGGTTTGGTTTTACTCTTCGAGCTCCTGTTGTTTCTTGACCCAAATCTGGGCTCAATCCTCACGCTTTCTGTTACTCTGGGTTTCCATTTTGTGAGCGTTGGTGTTTGTTCTGAGCACAGGGTCACGTTGGCGGTTGTTCGTTGACTCGAACAGGTATTATCTCCCGTCCCTACTTCAATTCTGTCCTGCTTCTATTACTGTTACTTACCCTTCTGGCTCCTTTGGTCTCCAGCTATGCAACTTGTCCGGGACGTCGCTGTGGCTAAATTTCGACTCAGCTTACTCAGGTAATTTTGATGTTTTTTTCCTCAGCATGTAGTGGTTTACTTATTGAGGGGTTTTCCCCTTTATACACCTGTAGCTCAGTTGAGGTTCGCTGGTTACAGGTCGTTGGTGGCGGCCTGAGCACGCGGGTCCTCCAATTCCTTTAGACACAATGAACTGGTTCTCGGTAGGCCTGAATCCTCAAGTTTTTTGGTTTATTACTCCGAATAGTTAATGGCCACGATTGCTGTAGGATTGTCTGTGGTTTTTGTCGTTGTCTGTAATTTGTTTTTGCTGCATCTTCCGCTGTCGATATTGCATAAGGGTTGTTAAGTGGAAAGGTTGTCGTTGCTGTGGGTGAACCCTCGTCTGGGGTTTTGGTTGTAACGTCACTTCAGTCACACGTTTAATATCATTTTGTTTACAGGGATGGAATCCTTCATATACATACACGTTGTATTTGATAATGATTAATATGAATGCTTGTCAAATGATTTCGATTTTTCAATGGAATTCAAAAATATTACGCAGTAGGGTTACCTCTGTCCTGTGGTCGTTTTCTGGGTGCAAATATTTGACCATGGTTAGCTCATGTGTGCAACTATTCGTCTTGTACTTCAGTTTCTTATGCCTTTTGGCCCTTCGCTTGACTGTGTGCGGAAATCCGTCCAATGTTGGAAATAGGTTGTATGCTCGTATTCAGGATATAGAACAGTATATTACACAGACATTCTCGATTTGTTACTTTATCAAACTGTAATAAAAAATTAATATTAGAATGAACAGTAGAAACGTTTACTGATGGACAATAGTTTGAATGCTATATGTTTGTATTTTGTTCATTTTATTTCTTTCCTTCTGAAATTGTTGAACCCTTTCCTTCTATTACATTTTGGCTTTTATGCCCTTCCATTTCAGTTGATTTTGCAGTTAATCAAACTGCCATAAAATTTAGTTACAAAAAGACCTTGTTATCGTTGATAACCATATTTTCCTGACATTACAAGATTTGTATGAACAGTTTGCCATTCCTCTCCTAGTTTAATGAACTATTCCCTAACTATTGTTCGAGCTACAGTAATTCTAGTCATTTAACTAAATATGTCTGAATTCACCAACTCTGTAAAACAAGTTAAAAGAAAAACTATCTCTTGAAAACGTAAAAAAAATAATAATCCAGTTGATCAATAACCTTCAAACCTGGTTGAGACTTTGCCCAGTTGTGGCGAGCTGGATGCTCGTGCATCATTATGGCCAACGGAGAAGGCTTTACAGGCATGGATAAAGAATCGTTGGAAACCTAAGGGGGATATAGATCTACACTTTGGATCAAAGGGTTTCTTCACTGTAGTTTTTACGAACATTGAGGATAAAGATAGGGTGTTTGAAGGAGGGCCCTACTTCTATGCTATTGCAGGCCTCTATATGCGGCCTTAGGTAATGAATTTTGTCTCACGGAGCAAGACGTTCACTTTGGTCCCGGTTTGGGTAAGGCTTTACTCCTTACCACTGGATTATTGTCTACCAGAATCATTAAAAACAATAGGAAATAAAGTAGGAATCTTTCTTAAAATATCAGAGGCCACTAGGCGGGGAAAGCATACCTCCTTTACTTGGATCTGCATAGAGATGGACCTCTTTGGAGCTATAACTAATGAAGTAATTTTGGAAGTTTTTGATGAAGAATGGGTACAAGAGATGGACTATGAGCATGTTCCTTTCAGATGCCACAAGTGCCATGAACATGGGCATCTATTCAGGGATTGCCCCTTAAACAAAATGGAAAGTAGAACTAAAGCTACCTCAGGAAAAGAAACTGAAAGCTTTAGCAAAGTGGGAAACATAGGTAAAGGAGGGAGAAAGTACCAAAAGAAAACCAATGAGGAAAAGTGGCCAAGTCAGAATAGGTACAAGGTACTAGAAGAAGAACAAGAGCATGATAACACAATTCAGACTCTGGAGGTAAGCCCTGTGGAGAAGGAAAAGCAAGAGAGTATGGAGGAAACAGATGACAACAACCAACAAGAGGAGGATCTGCTAAACACTATGGAACTTGATAGCGACCAAGAGTTGACCCCGAGCGAGGTGGGAACAGAGGATCATGAACTGCAAGATATTCTTGATATGGAGCATCTATATTTGGAAAAGTTCTTGGAGCAAGGAACTACCAAAGGAATGGATTCGCTACCACAAGAGGAGTTCAACAGAGTGCAACAATTGTTCCTATGGATAACTTAGGCAAAAGGTTTGGGAGTCAAAAGAAACCATTATAGTCAGAACAACGAAGGGGTGAAAATAATGAAGACAACATCAAGACTAGATCCTAAGAACCTAGGTAGGAAAAGAGGTAGGAAAAAACAGAATGAGATGCTGATAGAGTGTGGAAAACTCATGATCGATTTAGGTAAGATGAAAGACCTAACTAGTTACTCATTTAAAAATATTTCTTGATGAAGCTCACAACATGGAATATTAGGGGTCTAGGGAGTAAAATGAAGCAAATGAATCTTAGCAATAGAATGAAGGAAGAAAAACCAGATATAATTTTTATCTAGGAAACACAATGTTTAGTAGAAAAAATAAGAGCAATTCACAGCAAATGGCTGACTAAATATGAATATCTAGAATTCAAAGTAGACAAAATAGCAGGAGGAATTCTTACACTATGAAACCCTCAGAAAATAGGAATCCTAGATGTTGAAGCATCTAGGAACTACTTAACAGTGGTTGTTCAACCTTTGGGGGACAATGAAGTTTATTTAATAACAAATGTTTATGGTCCACAAAAGCCTGAAGAAAAACTAAGACTTCCTACTTTACTAGAGGATCTAAGAGATAGACATTTGGGCATCCCCTGGATTTTGGGAGGGGACTTTAATATGATTAGGTCACTATCAGAAAAAAAGGTGGAACTAGATCACTAGGCAGAGACTCCATAACATTTCAGAATTTTATAAACAATATGAGGCTAGTAGACATAGAGACAAGTAATGGAATCTTTACCTGGAATAACAAAAGGGGAGGAGAGGGTGAGGTGGCCTCAAAACTAGACAGGTTTATTATCTCAGAGGACCTTATTGTAATAGGCCTTGACCTCTCAATGATGATACCCCCTTTTGGCGGTTAGGATCATTGGCCTATTCAACTTGAAGTGTCCTTTATAGGAACTCCAAGAAATAAACCTTTCAGGTTTGAAAAAATTTGGCTCAACCATCCGGACATTATCAGCAATATTGAAAAATTGTGGAGAGAGGATATGCAAGTGTAGGGCACTAAAATGTTCCTCCTGCATAAAAGATTGAAACATATTAAAATCAGGCTTAAATATTGGAATAAGAATGATTTTGGAAACTTTTTTGAAGCCAAAAATGTGGCAGAACGAAAGCTACATGAAATTAACTAGATCCTCATTATAGATGGCTTCAACGGGGAAAGAAAGGAACAAGCTGACTGCCATCAACAGGAATGGGAAGAATTATGCAAACAAGAGTAGATATTCTGGAAACAAAAATCAAGGGTACAATGGTTAAAAGAATGAGAAAGGAACACAAAGTTTTTTCACTAATCTACCATGGATCACAGGTCTCATAGCAGGATCTCAAAAATCAAAGATTCTCAAGAGAATCAACTCGATACCCACAAAGAAATAGAAGCTGAGATGGTTAAACATTTCCAAGGCATAGTAGAGGAACCTCTCTTGCATAGATCACAATTCATCAGTGATTTTACAAAGCACATTCCTAAGCGTGTGACACGAGCAGACAATTACAATCTAAATAGGCCTGTGAATGAAGAGGAGGTTAGCAAAGTCATCAAAGAAATGCAAAATGGGAAGGCACTAGGTTCTGATGGTTTTAATGTTGACTTCTTTAAAGCATGTTGGAGAATAATCAAGTAGGATATTCTCGATGTGGTGGAGGACTCGAGGAAAAATAGAACTGTTTTAAAGGTCCTCAATACCTCTTTCATATCCTTAATTCCAAAACAGGATAATGCTATGACACCAGACAGATTCAGACCAATAGCATTATGCAATGTGGTGTATAAAGTAATTTTCAAAATTATTGCCAACAGGCTTAAACCCCTTCTCCCAACTCTTGTATCTGAGGAACAAACTGGGTTTTTGGAAGGTAGACAAATTCTAAACAATATCATTCAAGCACATGAGGTGGTTGACTCACTTATAATTAATAGGTAGGTGGGAATGATTATGCCACTTGACCAAGAAAAGGCTTATGATAATATAAGTTTGGCTTACATAAGGAGAGTTCTTATAGCATATGGATTTGACCATATCTGGGTAAGCTGGGTGATGGCCCTTGTAACTGCCTCTAGTTTTTCAATCTTGGTAAATGGTTCACCATTCAAGGCCTTAAATGCGATGATAGGTCTTAGACAAGGAGATCCTCTCTCACCCTTCCTCTTTGTTCTCATGATGGAAGGGCTAGGCAAAGCTATCACATCTGCCAAAGCAGAAGGTAAAATCCAGGGTTTCAAACTCACCATGAGCAGCGATGCTTTGACCCATCAACAATTTGTGGATGATACTATGCTATTGGGAACACATACGGTGAGGGAAGCTTTAGCATACAAACAAATCATGAAAGACTTTGCAATGGATGCGGGTATAGAGGTAAGCCTTACAAAAACAAAGATTTTCTTTTTTAATACTGACATTCCTATTCAGAGAAATATATCCAGAATTCTAGGCTTTCAAAGAGATATGCTACCCTCCAAATATCTGGGAGTACTGCTAACTGAGAAACCTCTAAGCAAGACAATTTGGGAGCCTGTGATTAATAAGCTATAGGAAAAAATTTGGAAATGGACGAGTATGTCTTTGAACTTAGCAGGACAACTAGTGCTCACAAAAGTTGTCTTACAAACTATGCCCATCTTCATGTTTTCAGTCCTTCCAACTCCTAAAGGAGTCATGCAACTATGCAGAAATATCCGAAGACATTTTCTTTGGGGCAAAGGGGAAGAGAAAAAAAATGGGCCTCGGTAGCCTGGGAAAAGATCTGTAAACCTAAGTCACATGGAGGTTTGGGACTGGATGATCCTGAAATGCTAAACAAAGTTTTGGGGGAAAAACTATGGTGCAGATAGCTAAAAGATTTAGCTTCCCCTTGGGCCCAAATTTGGAAACAGAAATATGCAAACAATTGGCAAGACATGGATCACATTAGAATGTTTGGGATCATCAAAGGCTCCTATATTTGGAACTAACCTTAGGAGAATAGAGACATTGTTCAGAAACACAGTTTCTGGGAAATTATATATAGAAATCTTGCATGGTTTTGGGAGGATAAGTGGCAATAGGAAACCAAATTGTTAAGAGAAGAATTTTCAAATCTCAAGAATGATACTGACAAGAAAAGGTTACTCAGAGTAAATGACTTATGGTACCAGGAAAAAAGTGAGGGAAAATGGAGGATATGGAAGAACTTGGAATACAGTGATGACTCCCCCTTGAAGGCACAGGAAGAAGCTCTAACAACTATCCTGGAACAGAGAAATATTTTCACATCAACATATTCAAACCAGCTGGCATGGGGCAATAACAATGAAGGCAACTTTAACCTGAAAGAGGCTAAGTGCACAGCCATTGGGCTTGACTTTCCAAACCCTGATTGGGTATGGAAGGACCTATGGCAGAACCAAAGCTGGATGAAGATCAAACTATTCATGTGGTTAGTACAGCATAAAAAAATTCTAACCTTGGAAAACCTGAGGAAAAGAGGGGTAGCTAGTTCATCTAAATTCTAGCTATGAGAAGTACAAGAAGAAATACACCTACATCTGGGGTCTAAGGGCTTCTTTACAGTGGTGTTCATTAACCTAGAGTATAAGGAAAATGTGTTTGAAGGAGGTAAATATTTCTATGTTGCGGCAGGACTCTACATGTGGCCATGGACTTTGTCCTAGAGCGTGAAACCTTCACATCAGTACCGGTATGGATTCGACTGTACTCTCTTCCTTTGCATTATTGGCTACCATAATCTATGAAGACAATAGGCAATAAGTTGGGGCATTTCATAAAGATCTCAGAGGCAACTCTGAAAGGAAAATACACCTCCTTTGCCCGGATTTGTGTGGAAATGGGCTTATCTGGAGCTCTTCTAGAAGCAATAATTCTGGAGGTGTATGATGAAAAATGGGTGCAAACTGTGGACTATGAAAACATCCCATTTAGATGTCGAAAATTTCATGAACATGGGCATCTATTCAGAGACTGCCCAACAAACAATAGGGAAGGAAATGTGAAAACTATTGAAGATAAGAATCAAGAGGGTTTCACCAAGGTCGAGAGCATAGGGAAAGGAGGTAAACATCCACAAAAGAAGATGAATGAGCATAGACAGTCAAGACACAATTGGTTCAAAATCTTAGAGGAAGAAGAGGGGAGCAAGGAAATAATCCAGGACATGGAGAAAATAATCAATGAAAAGGAGAAGAAGATGACATGGAGGATATCGTGGTCAAGAACCAACAAAAGGATGACCAACTGAGCTGCATGGAGATAATAAGGACTAGAAGATGACTCCAAGTGAAGGGGGAATGTAGGAATTTGAACTCCAGGAGATTCTAGATAAAGAAAATCTAAATCTAGAAAAGTGTCTGGAACAAGGGATGATTAGAGGAGTGGACTCTCTGCCAAGGGAGGACTATGACAGGGTTCAACAACTCTTTCTATGGATATCACAAGCAAAAGGAGATGGAGTCAAAAGAAATCATGAAAGTCAAGAGCACAGTGGGGTCATAACAATGGAAAATGTACAGGCAAAATCTTCAAAGAACTCAAGAAGGAAAAGAGGAAGGAAAAGACAGAATGAGCTGCTCAACAAATGTGGGAAACTATTGATTAACTCAGGTAAGATGAAACATCTTACTAGCTATTCCTTTACTAATATTTCTTGATGAAGCTCACAACTTGGAATATCAGAGGCATAGGAAATAAAAGGAAATAAAGGACTCTTAGTCACAGAATTAAGGAAGAAAAACTAGATATGATCTTTCTTCAAGAGAAAAAATGTTCGATGGAAAAGATTAGAGAAATTCATAATAAGTGGCTAATCAGATATGAGTACTTAGAGGTTAAAGAAAACAACTCGGCGGCGGGGATTCTCACGTTGTGGGATCCACGGAAATTTGGGATCTTGGATGCTTCAGCATCTAAGAACTATCTTTCTATGGTTTGTCAACCTATAGGCGATAAGGAAGTCTACATGATAACAAATGTTTATGGACTACAAAAGCAAGTAGACAAACTCAAGCTTCTCATCTCCCTTGAGGATCTCAGAGCTAGATACCCCAATTTGTTGTAGATTGTTGCAGGAAATTTCAATATGATAAGATCTCTCTCGGAAAAAAAGGAGGTACTAGACAGCTAGGAAGAGATTCCTTGGCTTTCCAGAATTTTATAATGAACGTGGGGCTAGTGGACAATGAAACAATAAATGGAGCCTTCACCTGGAACAACCAGAGTGGAGGAATTGCTCAAGTTGCTTCCAAACTGGATAGATTTATTATTTAAGAGGATCTCCTTCTTGCATGCCCAGCCATAAAAGTTTCTATTCTACACTTTAGAGGATCGGATCACCAGCCTGTACAGCTGGAAGCCACATTTATGGGCACGCCCATGAACAAACCTTTCAAGTTTGAAAATGCCTGGCTAACTCACTCCAAATTCATCAGTAATATTGGGAAATGGTGGAGAGAAGAGATGAACATCCAAGGCACTAAAATGTTCATGCTCCATCAGAGACTCAAATACATCAAATCAGACCTTAAAGAGTTGAACAAAAAGGAATTTGGGGATATATTCAGAGCCAAAAAATAAGTGGAGGAGAGGCTACAGGAGATTAATCAGATAAACATCATAGATGGATTTACCAAGGAGCAGCTAAAGCTTACAAACTCTTTGCAAGAAGAATGGGAAGAGCGATGCTTACAAGAGGAAATTTTCTAGAGGTAGAAATCAAGGATACAGTGGATTAGGGAGGTGGAAAGGAATAAATTTTTTTCATAAATCCACCATGGCTCACAAGGCACATAAAAAGATTACCAAACTCAAAGATTCTCAGGGAATAGAGCTTGTCTCTCACAACGATATGGAATCAACCCTTGTACAACACTTCCTCAATATAGCATAGGAAACCTTAGAGACAGATCCAGGTTCATTGAACAATCTACTCAATACATCCCTCAACTTGTCACCAGAGAAGATAACCACAATCTCAATAGGCTAGTTTCGGAAGGGGATGTCAGTGCAGTGATCAATGAAATGAAAAATGGAAAATCTGCAGGCCTAGATGGGTTCAATGTGGACTTCTTCAAAGCTTGTTGGGAAACAGTCAAATAGGATATCCTTGAGGTTGTCGAAGAGTCAAGAAAATCTAAAAAGGTTCTAAAGGCTCTTAATGCTTCCTTCATAACTATGATCCCAAATCAGTACAATGCCTTATGTATTGTGGTGTACAAAATCATTTCCAAAGTCATAGTCAATATAATCAAGCCCCTTCTACCATCTCTAGTCTCGGAGGAGCAAACGGGCTACGTGGAAGGAAGACAAATCCTCAACAACACCATACAAGCACATGAGGTGGTACACTCTCTCAAAAGCAATAAACAATCCAGAATGATCACTCAGTTGGATTCTAAGGGCCTATGGATTCAACCAAAATTGGATAAGATGGGTTATGGCACTGGTTACCATGACCAATTTCTCTATACTGCTCAATGAAGCTCCATCAATAACCTTCATTCCATCTAGAGGTCTCAGATAGGGAGATCCACTCTCACGTTTCCTCTTCATTATTATGATGGAAGGGCTAGGTAGAGCGTTCAAAGGGGCAAATTCTGAAGGATGTATCTAGGGCATAAAACTCATGGAAGATGAAGAAGTGAACACTCATCAGAAATTTGTGGATGACACCATGCTACAGGGTATACCCAGAGTCAGGGAATCCAGAGAGGTCAAACATATCTTGAATGACTTTGCTATGGCAGCAAGCATAGAGGTAAGCCTCAACAAATCCAAAGTATTTTTCTTTAATACCAATATTTCTATTCAAAGGAATATTACCAGAATTCTTGCGTTTCAAAGGGAACAACTACCTTCCAAATATCTGGGCATACTTGTTACTGATAAACATTTTAGCAAGATTTTGTGGGAGCCAATAATCAACAAACTTCAGGACAAGGTCAGGAAATGGACACACAAGTCACTAAATTTGGTAGGACTCCTGCTGCTGACACAAGCGGTCTTGCAGGCTATTCCCATATTCATGTTATCAGCTCTTCCGAATCTTAAAGGCATTATGTAATAGATCAGGATTATACAAAGGGATTTCCTATGGGGCAGAGGTGAGGAAAAAAGGAAGTGAGCTTTAGTAGACTGGGACAAGATATGCAAGGCCAAAAACCATGGTGGCTTGGGGCTTCATGACCTTGAAACCCTTAGTAGAGTTTCGATAGCCAAACGTTGGTGGAGATGTATTAAGGAACCGACAGCTCCATGGGCTAAGATGTGGAAACAAAATATGCTAAGAATTGGTAGGAAAAGGATCACATTAGAATGTCAAGGCAAATCAGGGGCTCCCATATTTGGAATCTTGCATTAGAGTAAAATCATTGTTCAACAACACAACTTCTAGGAAATTTGAGCAGGGAACCTAGCAAGATTTTGGGACGACAACTGGCAACAACAACCCATCCTATATAAGGATGGTTTAGTAGCTCTCATGAGAGACACGGATAATAAAGGGTTGATTATGGTTAAATATTTCTGGGACCAGGATGGGGATAATGAAAAATGGAGGAATTAGAAGGATCTGGGCTATAATGATGATAGTCCTTTGAATGCCCTCGCAAGAACTCTCGCCCAGGAGCTAGAGCATAGAAGGATTTTGGTTTCCTCCTTACCTGACCAACTAATATGGGGATAAAACCCCGAAGGTAACTTTAACCTCAAAGAAGCCAAACAGGAAGTAACAGGATTTAACTATGAGAATCCTATTATAGTCTAGAAGAAACTATGGCAAAGCCCCCACTGGATGAAAATAAAGTTATTTATCTAGTTAGTGCATCAAAGGAAGATCTTAACCTAGGAGATTCTAAAATAAAATGCTTTATTGGCCCGTCCCAATGCTATCTCTGTGGCAATCAAGAGGAGACAATCGATCACCATCTCAACCTCTGTCCTTTCACATCAAATATATGGGATCGGGTAGACTCAATCTTTAGGCAAACAGACAGGGACAGTCTCAGCATTTCCAATAGCTTGAAGAACTGATAGGTAAATTTCTCAGGGAATGAAATCATTAACAAAACTTAGATTCTGGTACCAGGATTTGTTATCTAGAATGTTTGGAAAGAGCGCAACAATTGGATCTTCAAAGACAAAGAAAGAGATCCCAAATGCATAATTGCTCAAATATTGAGGCAGCTCAAAGATACAATAAGAATCATGTTAAGGAATCTTCCTAAGGATCCTCTTTTGCCCCAAGAGGCGAGCATTCTTATGCAGTTGGGTCTATAGTCCATAAACCCTCAGCGCTTAACCAAGGAGGTAAGCCAAATTAGCACAAATATTAATATTGGCAGCCTCCTACACATGGCTTCCTAGAGGTTAATAGAGACGGAGCTTCTAAAGGCAATCCAGGGCTAGCTAGCTTTGGAGGGTTTATAAGAGATGAAAAGGGTCAAATAAAGAAAATATTCCATGGCCACTTGGGCAAGGCTACTAACAACATGGCATAGCTTATTGCACTAGAACAAGGCTTGGAAATTTTGTTAGTTACTAATGTGCACAATTTCATCATAGAAGCACATTCGAAATTCATTATTAGAGTGGCCCAGAAAATCTCTAATCGTACATCTCCAAACAAAGTTTCAAATCACTGGAGGCTTTTGCAAGTCTTTCACCAAATCCAATACCACCTACAAACCTTAAAAACAGTCGGCTTTGTCCATGTGAAGAGGAAAGCTAGCATGTTAGAAAATCGCTTGGCGAATGAGGGGGTCACTAGCATGGATAGGGATTCTCGGTTTGATTGGGATCTTGTACCCCCAAGCAAGTTTTTGGAGCACTGTCTCTATCAGGCGGACAAATATATAGAGCTATGGATTCACAAGAAGGAATAAGATGGTACAGAAGATAGGAGGGAGGACAGGGTACCCCAAATTGTCCGCCCTCATGGGGGGTGGGTCACATTCCACAACTCAATACTTCCTTAGACCTACTCTAGATGCACTACAGGTTGGGTGTTATGAAACCAACTCACAAAAAGATAGAAAAGAGAGATCAACGCCATAGAATTCAGCCTCTTCAAGGGGGAAACCTCCTTTACATTACACAAATGAATGATTTTTTGATGATTCAAATGACAAAAACCTCCTTTCTATATATAGGAGTCTAAGGAGTCACAATATAACCCAACCGACCTAACAATAATAATATAAAGGCACAAAAATAAGAATAGAGGGATTCTATGGGGCACAATAATAAAAATATGGGGACAATAGGGGCACAACAATATTAATAAGGGATACAATTACAATAGTAATGGGGATATCACTAGTATTATAGGGACCTAACACTCGGTCATCTATGGAACAAATCTTTAGGTGGAAAGGTTGATGGTGTTTTTGGTTCAACTGTGATTTTGGAAGGACGACACAAGAACCGTGTGATGCACTTGAACAACGAAAATCGCTTCACGAAAGAGCACGGTAATTATTCCGCAAGGCATATTTTTCCAAAACCACAAGAGGTTTATCGGGCGAGTTATAAGTGGTATTGGGTTTTTTGGAGGAAGGCCCCAATTCCACTCAGCAGACAACACGTAGCAAGGATAGGTGAGAGAATACCGCTTATATCAGATGGTTATCCCTCGTGCGACTTGTCCACATGATATCTCTATACACTGTTGGATCATCGACGGGAGATCAACGGTGTATGGTTGATCGTGCAAGTTAACTTGGGTCTCAGACCCAAAAGAAGTTTAGAGGGTAGGAACAGAGTTTACGTCGGGTCCGTAAGAATGGTTTGATGTGGGTTACTATGGGCCCGCGATTGTGGTTGTTATTATGATCGACGGTTGGTGTTGTGGTTGTGGGTCTCAGAGGGCCCAGTAGATATTGATAGGTCGACTTGGACGGTGCATGGCTCTACTTGCTCTTTAAAGCTTCTTATTGTTCTTCCTGGCTGAAAGTCTGGTGGACCCTGACTTGAAACTTCTTCTGGAGGCTCATTTTCTTTTAGCACTAGAAAACATGACCAAATGATCTCCTGTTTGCCTGTTGTCCATTGTGAACGGAGGTAACTCCCAGGTTGTTTTGTTTTGACTGCGCACAGTTTTGGTTGCGTGGTTCAGCTTTTGTTTGCATAGCTGCTGGTTGAACTCTTACGGGGTTGCAGCTTGTAATTTATGTATTTTTAACTTGATTAATAGAAGGTCCTACTCTTACTTGATAAAAAAAAAATATCTAGCCAAGATATGGATGGATTCTCTATTCCAAACTCATATCCTTGAATAACTTTAGGTTTGAATTAATTTAAGTAATGCGGGTGACATATAAACAAATTGAGATATCACATTTGGTTTTACCTTTGATGATGATTTCTATTCACCTATCACTCTTTATATTTTTACTATATGAATAGTAATAATATTTACAATACACCATAATCCCTATGATTAGGTATATATCATTCCCCACCTTAATTCAGTGGTGATTGTGAGTGCTTTCATCGTTATGAACTTTACAAACTTTTTTTACAAGCACTTTTGTGATGAATTATTTTATTTGTTCACTAATAAAATCATGCAATCTAGGATTCTAAGACAACATGACTATATATGTATTCAAGTTTCTGTGATCCATAATGAATTAAACAAAGTCTTTCGGTAGAAATCACATGAGAATTTTTTTTGGCCTACACGTTTCGAACTAACAAGTATGGTTCATCATGAGGACCAGATGAAGAGGTAGACCATGGAAAAGGCTTAAATAGAGAGCAATGTAGAGACATAATTTCAAGTAATGACTATATTTGAACAATAATATTTAAATTATAGTATTAATTTATTAACATATTAAAAACAAATGTTATTAAGTAACGACTATATTAAATGGCTAGAGTTTGAAAAAAATATTTAAATAATGATATTATTTCAATAATTTATTAAAAATATTAATAGGTAACAGCTACATTAAATGGCTAGTTTTTGAAATAATATTTAAATTATTATTAGAACAAATATTACTAGTTCTTGAAAATAATATTTAAATAATGATATTATTTATTAATTATTTAAAAATTTAATATGTAATGGCTATATTAAATGACGAGTTCCTAAAAAATAATATTTAAATTAGTTTATTAAAACCAAATATTACTAGAGTACCATCAGCTGTGGTCAAATATATAAGTGTTGTCAATCAAAACTAGAGTACCACTAACCTCTTTCTCCTATAAATCTTTTAGTATGTTCCTATGCCACACAATATCCCTTGTTTCTTTTGCAATAACTACATTATTTTCCTCTGTAATGGAATCGATTGGAATATGTTGTTTTCATGATGTCTAACAAATAGGTAATGATCCTTAACTCATGATGTATCTTAAAGTAGAATATCCATTTTAAATTATAAATATATATATATCTAAATAGTTTGAATTCCTCCACGATAGAGGATCAAAAGTATTGAATTATTTTCAAGTACCTTATAACTCCTTTTGTAGCACAGAAATGTCATTCATAAGGATTTTGGATAAACCTAGAAAGCATCCCAGTCATCGATGACATATATAACCTTGCAATTGTAACGAATATAAGAACCCCCACAAGTTATCTATATCTAGTTCCATCCTCAAATTTATTACCTCCTTTCGATATTAACTTCAAATATCACTCCATTTGTGTAGTGAGAGTATTAAAATAAATTATGCAAAATTTATTTGACAACTTTCTCATGTGCTTATTTTTGGAGATGAATATATAGTTTCGATTATGACTTATTTCAATACTGCTTTAGTAGTGAATATGTCCCATGTTTGTCATGTCAAAATAATTCTTCAATTCTTTCTTTGTGGCTACAATACATTTTTCATTGTTATCTATCAAGAAAAATATGATTTACATATGCCTAAGCAATTTTGTCGACTTCTTTGAAAATAAAAGTAGTGCCATCAATCTTAAATTGCTTAAAATTAATCTTCAAAATATGATCAAATATATTTTCATCACATGCATAAGGCACTTTTCTCAGGTCATATAAATACTTGATGTGCTTGGATACATTTGGTTCCTAAACCTTCATAATAAACCTTTCTATTTGAGACAAATAAATTTTCTCTTTCAAGTGTCGATTCAAGAAAGTTGTTTTCACATCCATTTGATGAATCCTCCACTAATTATTTCTTCCATAACCAGAAAATCGTGAATAGTAGTGTATTTTCATTGTGGAAAAGGTATCCTCATACTCTATGCCTTCTTTCTATTCATAACCTTTAATAACAATGCTTCCCTTTCACTTCTCATGCGAGCCATTAGATTCGTACTTTTTTTGTAGACCCACTTGAAACTAATTTGTTTGGTTCTAAGTAGAGGATCACCAACTTCCTTATTCCATTCTTTTTGATGGTATCATTGTCCTTCCATGTACTTTATTTTCAGTCATCACTAGCCATGTATTCCTCAAAGGAAGATGGTTGAAATTTATTAGATAAATTCGGTTAACAATCATATGAAAAATTCATATCATTAACATCACCTAAATCTAAATAATATGTACATCATCCCCACCATCTTTACTTTCTAAAGTTGTAACTCTCATCCTTCGAACCTCATTACGATGGACACTTTCAACCACCCTAGAAATTTTTGTGATGATCTAGATTATTCAACCTTTTGAGATGATGTTTCCTTCTCATCATGATTCAACATTCATATCCCCTCAATCACATCATGCAATTAAACTTCATACTTTGATGACGTGGCTACGTCGATGACGTAGACACATCTTCTGCATAATGTATAAACTACACTTCGAAAAAAGATTCCACGTATAAACTACACTTCGAAAAAAGATTCCATATGTTGATCCAAGATATGAACCTTCTATTTAAAATGTTGAATCTCATTACCTAACTCATCATATATATTTACGAAAATAAATCTATAAGATATCATGTTCCTTACTCATGATATATATTTACCAAAATAAATCATAAGTTATCATGTTACTAACTCGTGATATATATTACCAGAATAAATCTATAAGATATCATGTTACCACCCAATAGTCTATCGTCTTTAGGGGAATCAAAACCAAATCTTTGAAAGAAAAAACTTTTTATTTACTTTATCGTAAAGATAATATTCCTTTATTGTATTTGTGTATCCGAATAGGAGCTAATTTCAAATCCCTACACCTATTTTATTTAGTTGCTCCTCAAACATAGAATTAAAAAACCTAGAATACTTCATTCCAGGAATGTAGTTGTGGAAGATACAACTTTTTTTTCTTTTTCTTTTTCTTTTCTGAGTAATGTCTATGCTATTTATATTAAGAAGAAAAAGGTATTTACAGAGAGGGGATACCTCTGAGAGAGTAATGCAGCTCTCTCTGTCAAAAAAACATTTCAAAACTAACAGTATCTTATGCTCTCACAACCATATGTCTAGCTTGTGAAGCCGGAGCAGGAATCTCAAAAAACTATCACCAGATTACATGGGTATGTCATACTAAAAAACTAGACATTTAACAAGACAGTCCAAAATCTTTAGCCTAAGCTAATCATTAGATAATGCCGTGAGGGCTTTTGATATGCATTTTTAAAGAAGCTAACAGAAAAACCAAAAAAAGAGCAGGGCCTACCTGAGAACTTCGCCCCCTGAATAGCCATCACCCTGGTTCATCATCATCTTGATCCATCTCCTCGTCCGAAACTCGTTCCCACGTAACCTCTAGACCGTCTTGAACATCCGTAGGCTTGACACCTGGGGGGAGCCTGAGCTGCAACAGATTACGAAAAGTATTATCCGGCCATTTCTTCGCTTTATCGGACTGAACCTTGCCTTGCTGAGAGCTTTCAGGTCCGTGCGCTTTCACTTCCATCCTCTCAGTCATTAGGCTGATGCTATGATCCTCCAACTGGGTTTGGACTTCATTGACCCCTGGAGAGGTGGGTTGCTCCGTATGGGCAGACTGAGAGCTGATGGTGTCCTCTTCTTTCGACGAATTGTCCAGAGGGGTAGGGGAGTGTTCCTCCTCTGAATTCTTAGAGCTACCCTGCTCTTCTTCCTCTTCGGAAAATATCACAGTGACCAGGGCCGTGACCAGGGCTGTGACTGTTAGCCTGTGTAACTTGCTTTTGAATCTGAATTTTGCAGTTTGGACAGAATTGTGGAGCGAAGAGTCAGATTCTTCAGGGTCCTGGGGGGAAGGGTAAGCCACCGCAAGCAGAGAGACTCGTCGTGGAGGCGATCTGCCTCTGCCTCCCGTCCCTCCTCTGTAACCCGTGTTTCAGCCCCTTCTTGGAGTAGCTCTAACTCTGGGCGCCATTTGCCGAGTACACAGCGTGCTATTCCAATTCTCCAACAGCAAGCGAAGTCTGGTAAGGTGAGAATTGGCAATGCAAACCTCTGTAAAGAGCCTAGCCCCTGCCAAATTCCGCCCTCGATTTTGCACCTTGAAGTCAAGTGTAAGCCCTTTCTGCTTCTAAGCCTCTGCTGCGGATGGAAATATGCTTCTAGAGCTAGAACTAGAGTATTTTTCACTTACCTTCGACCTGTAGATAATTGACCAGGGAGGCTTCTCCTGAGGACGCTTTGGCTGCTCATGCCAAGCGCTCCTGGCCTCGTCTCTGTCAGCTACTCCTTCAGCATCAACGGCCCCTTCCGCTGACACACGGCTCTCCTCAACACTGTGTGTCTGCTTGCGAAAACTCTCCATTATTCCCCTGTTTAATCCTCTTTCCTCCTCCTTCTGCGTACCGGTTCCCTGCTCCCGAATTAATGCTCCTTCAATGCCCGTCACCTCAGCACTATTTTCAATTTTAATCCCAGACCTTGCCACCTGCCTCCAGCTGCCTGCGCGTGGCTTCATGGCACGGCTCTTAAAGGGCAATGAAAACGCCGGCATCCGGGTGTGGAAGATACGACTTTTAACACACATTCAATAAAGATAATACATTGGGAAAAACACATCACACGCTTTCTCAATAAACAAGTGGTAATTGTAAAAAAACACCACATATTGAAAAAAAATTAGGGTGGTTGTAGCTGCTTGATAAATTAAGTTATTATATGTATTTAATGTGTATTGCAAATGTACTTCTATAATGTCTTATATCCAAGTGAGATCACTATTACAAAGGACTAAAAAAAACTATCAAAATCTCCCACACCCACATTTACATCAAGTCTGTCCAGTCCTTGTAGATTTACCGAATGCCGAATAAAAAGCTAGCACACCAAATGCCGTCGACCAACTACCAGAACTCGTACTGAGCTACTGAAATCATTTCTTTTGACTCGCAGAGTACTACAGTAACGCAGACAAAGTGTGGGCAGTACAACAACATCCGCATCTATAAAGTCATACGTATCTAATTTTTCCCGTTGCTATTACACGTCTAGATGTTATATTCAATATCAGTACACGTTGGAATTGAATCACATGTTGCTGTTGAAAGACAATTCAGTCACCGACTCGTGACGTGTGCCGTTACAACATTAAGCATAGTTGCTAGACGGGCATGGTTTGACAAATTTAATCCTCATGGAATGGATATCAGAGTCATCAGGACGGTGTCTTCACAAAGTGTTTCGGAGACAGTCACCCCACGCGGTGTTGTCTTTTTCTTTTCCCAGGGGAAGTATTAGAGGGCCCTGCATCTACCCTTTAATGTACTTTCAAAACACAGTTTCAATTTATGAACCATTCGACATTCGGTGTGGGAAATTCTGCTGATCTCTACGTGGCTCGTTATTCAAGACATAGAGTGCAAAAGGGTGACGGGATAGTTGCAGCTGTGAGAATAGGGAGTCTGATTTTATATTTGCGTTAATAGAGGCTCCGATTAATCATATTTCGATTCCGGTGTTTTTGTGTAATTTTAATGGAATATAGAGATGCTCTTATTGCCCTTTAATACATTTGCATTTTCGGAACAACGCCGAGAGGGATATTTCAACTCTAATAGTTTGTTAATTTGTTAAGGGCATGGTTATATTTATGGTTTTTTTTTAATAATTTGAGAAAATTTATTATAATTTAGTTGTTATATTGGTAGTGATGACAATTATTTGTAGTAATTATCAGTGAATGCAGGTTAATTCATCATTTTTATTTAAGGAAAAACAAGTCACTTTATAAAAAGGCAGATTTTCACTTTTACAAGATGCTTCTAGGTATTGGGCCATCAACCTATAAGATGTCTCTGGGTCTTGAGCCATTAACCTGTTTAATTATGTTCAAAGAAAACTAGCTCTTAACCAACCAGAAATTCTTTTTAGACATACTCGAAGCGCATATTATTTCAAATGTTTATAATATATATATATATATATAATATATATATATATATATAATTATTTTAATCGGTATGAGTTTCTTTGGATAAGTCGTAACGTTGAGTTAATTTTAAATAAGTTAAAATATAATGGTGAAAGGCACCAAGTATGCTATGATAAGAAAAAATTAATTTGCCAGAGAGCTTTTTTTTAAATTGCAAATATTCAAAATTTTGTGGTTAAATATTATTTTATTTAATAGAAACATAAAATAATAATTGTTTTATATAAATTATATAATGAATATTTAATATTATTGTTTTGAGGTTTCTGTGATACTTTGTGTGTTGTTTTCTTCCAGAGTTCTCACATCCATGATTGTTTGTATCAACGTTTCGAACCATCCACCATGACTCATCATTAGGATAGATTAGTAATTGTGTAGGACATATCTCATTGGGTTTGAATAAATAGGGTTAAGAGATGCACAGAGAATGGAAGCCGACATTGCCATAGTTATTTTGAAAACCCAAAATTTACAAAATAAGTCTGGGAAGGTCAGCTTCCATTCCATGTGCATCTCTTAACCCTATTTATTCAACCCCAATGAGATCTGTCCTACACAATTACTAATATATCCTGATGATGAGCCACGGTGGATGGCTTGAAACGTCGATACAAACAATCATGGATGCGAGAACTTCGGAAGAAAACAACACAGAAAATTTAATTTGTAAGAGAGTTTTTTAATTGAAAATATACCAATATTTATAGTTAAATATTATTTTATTTAATGGAAAAATAAAATAATAATTATTTTATTTGAATTTATATAGAAAGGAAATTCAAGACAATTAGTTATTTGCATTGTGCATAAAAGCTATTTTGTTAGTTTAACTTTATATCAAATAATAATATTTAACATTAGCACTTAAAAAACTTAAGTGAATGTTAAGATATTTTTATTTTCTTAAAAAAATATCATTCCTCTTTGCATGTCATTTATGGGGATTTCTCCCTTTCCTTCCATGCATTCCTTTTCCCATATTTGAGTTAAGTTTAAGATAATTGGAAACTTAAGATAATTGGAAACTGAGACAAATTCTGGTTCTCTTAAAAGCTATCATCCCTCTTTGCATACCATCCATGTGGATTTCTCTCTTCTTCTCTATGCATTTCCCATATAGTTGAAAACTGAGACAAATTCTAGTTCTTTTAAAAGGTATCATTCCTCTTTGCATACCATCTATGTGGATTTCTTAAACTTTTGAGTGTCATCCATGTAGATTTCTCTCCTCCTATCCGTACATTTTTCATAGTTAAGTTAATCTTTTGAGTGATAGATGTAGTTAAAATCTCATTCTTATAAGTACCATCCAATAAATAGGTTTCATATTTTTTTTAGACTAGTGTGAAAAATATTTGTATAAAAAAATATATTAATTTAATTTATATATAAACTAAAATAAAGACAAATAACTAATTTCCCATTACATAAAATCTATTTTGTCTACTAATATAGCCTTATAACATCAGCCATTAAAAAATCTAGCCAAAAGTTAAAAGAGTTGGAAATCGAGACAATTCCTGATTCTCTTAAAAAATAACATTCCTCTTTGCATGTTATCCATGTGATCTCTCCTTCCCTCCATGCATTTCCCATATTTAAGTTAAGCTTTTGATTGATACATGTAGTACAAAACTCATTCTTATAGTTGCCACGATTATTCAAAAAATGTTTTCGGTGGTGTCAAGCACTAAATTTATATGTATTTGTACATTATTCACGTGGAGGTTTGAAATCCATCCTGATTCAAGGTTACTTTAAAATCCTCTAACCGGCCATATTACATTAGGGAAAGCAATTCTAGCAAACCATTGAAAAGGAGGAAGTCCATTATCTCATAGTGACTTCAAAGCCCGAGGTCTTAGACATCGATTTCACTTGCACATTTAGTATTATACTTTTTTGACATGGATTTCACTTGCATATATACTATCATAATTTCTTTGGGACTCCTTTGCTAGCATGGAAGTGGAATTAATTAAGGAAGCGGCTTGTAGTATAGGTTCTTAGCGAAGTTCGTATTTGATTGGAATTTTCATAAAGTTTAAAGTTCAATATAGAGATAAATGAAATTCAATTTTTTTTATGTGACAACTATGTGTCCTGTAGCTTTTTAAACTTGCCAACGTGAATGAGATTTCACTACGTTATGTTTAACAAAATATTTTTCCTACAAATCGTAGTATTATTAAAGTTTGAAATGAACTTTATATATACAATTTGAATGTATTATTGTTTTTTTAAGATATATTATTTATATTATATTAGTCAACGAAGAACAATGTTTTATTTTAATTGAGTGACGTAAATAATAAAATTTTATATGGTTTATTATTTTAAAAGATTGATGACTATTATGTTTGGAAAATATTTGTAGCAAGTAGATTTATTCGAAAGAATAAATTTTTGTCAATTTATTCATGGAGCCTGAATCAAAATGTGTTAAGATGGTAAAGGTTTTTTGATGATTGCAACGTGGTCAATTAATACAACCCTCGGACTTAGTTGATTTGATATTTTCATGGCAACTAAGCTTAATAATTTCAACTATATTTTTTTATGGGAAAATCAAAATAAGTAAAAAATATTCCATATATTAATATAAATGTGCTTTATTCATTTTTTTTTTAAAATCATTATTCTAATAAAATAGTGGTAAATTTATTGTCTTAAATGAACCACAAGATTTGAGAACATGATTTCTACAAGCAAATCCTTCACAATAACAAATGGTTGAATTGAAGTTAATGTTAAACATAATGATTTCAAATCTGTTACAAATATAATAAAAAATGAAGAAAAACTTAATATGGTCCTACTACCTTTCAAAACAAAGATAATTGTCTATTGTTAAATAAAAATAGTTTCGAACTTAAAATACCCTTTAGGGAGATTAAAGGAAGCTAAAATAATGTAATTGTACTACAAATCATAACTACTAGGAATGATGTTCAATAAATCATAAGGTGGATAAGAGAAAAGAAATAATAGGAATGTATTACTTTGTAGGAAGGAATTTTCTATTGGAATTTTGTGAGGAAATTAATATTGAGGAAAAGAATGGGTTTGGTGAGTTGATATAACAACCAATTAATTTTGGTGCTTATTTTGTTGAACCAAAACCACTATAAGGTTGCATCTTTTTGTTATAGGTGTTTATAAATGGAATTATATTTTCATTTTTGTTTGAAATATTTCCTTTGGGATAGTGTGGTGCAAGTAAATTATCAGTGCGGACAAAAACAATTCCTCTAGCCTAAGAGAGCGGGTCTAGCCACAAACAAACAATCTATGGAAAATCTCCTTAAGCAAGAATCAAATAAGTGGGCCTACCTCTTAGAACATTATTCTGCTTGGTGATGATCTTGCTTTCTTACTCCAGCTATCTTTCGTTTCCTTCCTTCGAATACCTGAAACAAGAAAACAATAGAAAACAACAAACGTGATAGCATACAAATTGTATTCAACCTACTTAATAGGTCATAGAACATTAAGCCATAAATATGCTAGATAACACTTCATGTAGGAAATCAATCAATAGTTGTATTTATATAAATTCAAAAAGAGATTACAACCAATGCCTTGACGTTGTTGGTCTCCTTTGACATATCCGGGTTCCCACACTTCTGCTAGCATCTCATGGATAACCCCAACAATGAAAGTTTTAAGGCCTCTTCCCTTTAGGTTCAAACCAAACCAAAATAGACTAGTATCCCTCAAACATACACTAGAAAGCTACAAGCTATATATGTCTTGCTGATAATTCAAACTCACTCCAAAACTAGTTTAGAAAAGAGAGGTTTATATACCTTGGATGGAGGGGAGATGGTTCCTCTCATCATGGGAGAAGGCCTTATCTCTTGGGTTTATTCCATCCTAATAGGGGAAATGAGCCCAAACTGATTTCCTCCGCACCATTGAGCCCAACCATATAATAAACTTTTGTTACGAAGCTTCTAGACTTGGAATCTTCGACTCCATATTTAAAAAACTTGCCAAAAGGGGATCGACGCGACTGGAAAAGGGCTTAGTCACTCCATATGATGCTAGTGTTAATTTTAATCTCTGTAGATCGGTGCAAGGAGGAAGATGGTCAGTAGCACTAGTATTGTAAACTGGGATAAAAGGAAGATTCTTAGGAAATGATGCAAAGGGTAATTATCCTTCTCATGAAGAGGGACATACTGGGAGTTTCTTCATGATGGGAAAGCATGTAGGGTTTATTGTAGAGGTCCTCCAGGATTGTGGATGGCGAGTACAGGGACAGTGACAAAATGTTGTGTAACAGATGCCCCTAAAACATGAAAGTCAAACAAGAGTGAGGGGTGAAATTCTTTACAAGTAGATGCAGGGAACCATAGTCCGTCGTCGGAAAAAATACAAGCAAGCATAGATACATAAACATCACTAAAAACACTGACAAATGATGCATGAGTCGTGGTATGGACGCAACCATCCAAAGAATGAACATGTAAACAGATCTAAGGCATGGGTCCAACCATCTAATAGAGAGGATCACAATGAAACCAAGGTATGGTTGCATCCATCTAATAATGAAGAGGATCACATATAACAAATCATGGTATGGTTGCAACCATCCATCTGAAAGAGACATGTATATCAACATGATCATGTCACATCACCTCGCAACCTTGACTGGTGTAATCTAAAGCCAGGGTCTTGCGCTCCAAACAACACTATCAAAGTACAAATCTTGAAATGTGAATGAATGGGTTGAAGTTGAACATGCTATAAAGTCGCTTGATTATTGTTCAATGATGTGAACCATTAACAAGCACGAGAGAAACCACCAATAATGACAATTTCTCTCAATTTACTAGCAACATAGTTCATGGAATGTGAATAAAGGAACTGAAGTCGAACACTCATGAGATCACCCGATCGAAAGCCAATGATGTGAACTTATCTTCAAGTGCAAACAAATTTCCATTAGGCCTTGCAAGCTCTAAGGAACTAGAAGGGAATCTCTTAGCCAGCTTCCTCAATAATGAGCTAAAGTTGACAGGAGACAACCATGTCGAAGGAGGGCCATCATGTGTCCCACATCATCGACACCACTCCGGAGTTTAGCATCCATAGGATCGGTGGTCATGATGCTGTGGCGGAGATCAAATGGAAGGTACAAATGAACGGCCCAGCACAGGAAGGTCAATGACGAAAAGGAGGATATCCCATCCCGACACAAAGCAGAAAGTGTCATGTTCAGGAGTGAGCTTCTGACACAACTGATAGAATTTCCAATTTTTCCCCACCATTTCTGGTAGGTACCCCAATTATTTTTTATCGAAATCTTGACGTAACATGTTCTTGCATTGTAAGTTCATCCTTCAGATGAATCCTGCCTAGTAAGTTTAATGATCCCTAGGAAGGAGAAGTTCATGTCTGTCATGGTGACGAATCCAATGTCGTTTAATATTTTAACAAGTCCAACAAAGGTGTAACTCAATATCGTTTCGATGTTTAGAAATTTTGAAAAAAGCATGGAAAAGAAAACTCCACATGGTCCCTTTTTGTATATTTGTGTCTCTCAGGCCGGAAAAGGTAGAAAACGATACTTGAGAAAGCTGCTTGACCATTTCAGAAAAGAGTATATTTTTCGTAAATAGTTCATCCCAGCCTAAAAAAGGAGTAAACATATACTGGATAAACAATGTTTCGCAGCCTTTAACAATTTCAAAATGACAAGAGCTCGACAATCTTTTCGTGTTTAAAGAGTTGGAAAAGAGCTTGAAAGAGGACCCCCCATTTCTATTCTCTTTTAGGAGTCAAAAAGGGAAAAATACTCGGCGATCGTTTTATTTGAGTTTCAAGACTCAAGAAAAGAGCTTAAGCATGACTCTAATACCATCATCAGTGATTCCTCCCCTGTCCCTGCACAAGGGTAAATGCATAAATGCATTATCCTGTTTCTGAGGCAAAAATAGGTCAAAAATACTTTAAAAACCCTAATAGTTCATGAAAAATGAATAAAAAGAGAAAAAAGTAATCATTTTTTACCATTTTACCATTTTACCTTATGTGAAGAACTTTTCACCCATTTGTGCCCGAGCAGATTGCAGGAGGTCAGGGAGGTCATCTGACGATCCATTAGTTGCAGGTAAAAGCCAAGACCTTTAGGTCCTTTTTCATGCTTTCATTACCTATTTTTAACTGTTTTTTTGGTTTCTTGAGAGTGTTTTAGCAAAAAAAAATCGCCCTGGGCTGGCGCAATTTCCAAGCACAAAATCACGCCTATCAGAGGCTATTAAGATTGTCAAGCATATCATCGGTGCTACTGTTTTTAAAACAATTGCGTCGACGTTGTGAACATAAAATTTCCAAGTTTTTGCCTAATTTCTTCGATTGGATCCAAAATTTTCTAGCCAAAAATGCTTATTGACTTGATTGTATAGTTTTTGCAGGGAAAAAATCACGAAAAATGGTGGATTGGAAGGAACGTGAGCATGAAGACAATGACACACACGCAATGGAAAACCCAAATTCACTTGTGGAGATCAGTCAACATGACCAAAACACATTAAATCAACATACAAAACCTTGACCTAAAGAAAAAATTTGAGCTATTGGAAGGAACGTGAGCATGAAGACAATGACACACACGCAATGGAAAACCCAAATTCACTTGTGGAGATCAGTCAACATGACCAAAACACATTAAATCAACATACAAAACCTTGACCTAAAGAAAAAATTTGAGCTAAAGTTTTCATCCGCCAAGGTAATATTAACTGCAAGAGCTTCTTCAACTATTATAGAAACTGATCCGAATTTCAAAATATCACTGTACAAAACCTTGACTTGAGTTTCCCGAGAAGAAAAACATTACATAAACAATTGCAATTCGCAGTTGTCTATAATGAGACTTTTTGAAAGCTTTTCCGGCTGATTTTTCCGGTCAAAATCTGGCAGCAATTTATTGGAATCCCAAGTTTGATAGCTAGTTTCTGCACAATCAAAGGGTCCCAGGGGTCTTTCAGGGTTCTGAATCCAAATATGCAGTTAAAAAACCATTTTAACTGCTAAAAATCAAGATTTAACCTTCTTCCGCCGGATTCCGTCACCGGAATCTCCAAAAAATCACATTATGACAACTCCATTGCAATTCAGACCGGACTTCTCCAACTGATCATAAAAATTATCCACAATTGCAATTTTAAATTAATATTTATTAAATAAATATTAATGACTGAATTTTATTTAAATATTAATCATTCTGACCAGTTACAATGCAATAATGGTGATCCGCTGGCTACGGACCATATACAGATAATCTCAAAAGCAAGATTTCCTATTCTTATTATTTTAAGTGAGTGAATCTATAAATATTAAGAATATTAAGAATATAATTTGGCATTGTGGGCAGCATGAGAGGCAGAATGATATTCTAGTCTACTTATTCTCAGATTTCCACCGACTCCCATTGGTCCAGGGCGATCCATGGTATCGTACTCGTCATCAAAATTACCAACACTGAAAGTTGAAAGGAATCTCAACGAACTACTTCTGGATGCTTTTACACGTCTCGATATATATTCTTTTGCAATGCTTTTACACTTCTGAATATTAATTGTGAGGGAACGCAGACTTTATTCCAAAAATATTACCACGCACAAAGACGGTGGAACATTTTGACTTCAGAGGAAATGTTGCAGACACAATATGCAGGTCCTCTGTAAAGTTGTGAACCTGATTATACTCGGTGTTGCCTTTATTTTCTTAACAAGGAAATATTAGAGGGCCCTACTAGATCGGCCCTTTAATGTACTTTCGGGAATTCATTTTAAAGCACTTTCGAGATTTAATTTTTAGTTTCTGAACTATTCCAGATTCCACGAGGAATTCTCATTTTATATTTATATCAATCAAATCCTGAGGAAACATATTTCGGTTCAGTTGTTACAGTCCAACTCCAATTGCATATATGCTTGCAAGTTGCATGTTCTTATATTAATTTATTTCCGAAAATAAATGTGGGAACAAGACTGATAGAGGTAACTAAATATTATATTTTTAGAAACTCCACCCTAGAATTTGCACATGATATAAAAGAGAAGTTAATTGATATGCCACCCTGATTAATTGATACGCCACCCAACCAGGTCACTCCTTCACCAAGTCGTGGCGTCGTTACTTTATTTTTTGAGTTGCTATTCATTTTTGTTATTAGTTTTTAGTATCTATACTTTTGTGCCAGTTAGTATACCTAACATTTTGTTTTTTCTTTTCCTCGGAAAATACAATGAGTATCAGATGGACTCAAATCGATCTTTGGGAAACCACAACTAATTTTATCTCCTGGTAATACAGATCACATAAGATATATATAGCCATCAATTTGTTCACATTACAAAGAGGATATATAGAGCATTACAAAGAGGATATATAGAGCAATTAATTTTGCACCAAATTCTAAAATATTATAGGATAGTAAATTATTAATTTATTTATTTTTTTTTCCAATTATTATTATGGAATATTTTTCAAATTTTATTTTACACTTACTTTTTTATATAAAATAATACTAAAATCAAATTTTAATATATGAAAAAAATGTTAATATTTTAGATTAAAAAAAAGTGAAACATCTTCTTAAGATTATTTAGTCTTGAAAAACAGCAATTCTTTTAGCCACTTTGTTATGGAAAGACTTCAACCCTTCGTTGAAACCATACATTCTTCGTTAAGGACTCCTATTTTATTATAAATCCTAGAACTTTTCATTTGGATAAAAGAGACATTATAATTATTTTTGATATTACTTTTTCATTCACCAAAATTTTAGGTATGCAGCTATTAATATGATTGATAAGTCATTTGATTCTAAGACAACTTCATTTATATATTTTTTTCTCTATATTATTTTTGTTCCAAGGAATTTATTATGAATATAGTTGATCCTAAGACAACCTCATTTAAATATTATTTTCTCTATATTATTTTTGTTTGAAGGGATTTATTATGAACATATTGAAGAGAGAAATATAGTGTCCTCTTTATCTTAGTTGTCATAAATGTTTTTTTTGAAAACTTCAAAGCTTTGATCCTAACACCTTAGAATCTAAAGGCTAAAGTTAAAATGTCAGTATTGTTTCATAAACAACATTATTTAGTCTCATGGCAATAACGTTGTCTAATATCTATACAGTTAATCCCCTCATCCCCTAGCCTAGAAATTTTTTATTCTAGAAACTCTTATCACTTGAGTTATTACAATTTCTTCTCCACTAATTCTTGAGAAAGAAAAATCTCATTTGTTTAAATCCCTTATGACTAATAGTTACTCTATCTCTCAAATCAACAATTTTTTTCATGCTACCCTGAGTCTTAGTTCCAATATTTCCACCTCCTCTTTCTCTTGAGCCATCATTTAATCACCATATATGCAAGTAACTACCAATCTTATTTATTTTCTAAAATATTGGTTGAAAAGAATATTAAATCCCTTTTTAAACTATACAATACTCTTGATTTTTTTTTTTTTTTTCCAAAATATGAACTTAGACTTTATGTTGGACCTAAGATTTTACCAAATTCCTTACTCCGATTTCAAAGAATAAATTTTCTACATTCATTTAATACATGTCTTAACAAACATATTGCTACAATCCATAACCAAATCTCCAAAATAATTAATATAAACATTTTTATTTTTTTTTTTAAATCAAAACATCTATTTAATTTAAACAAATTGAAATCCTCATCTCAACTTTTATATTATAAAATTTGTTAATCAAAATAATAAGTATTTAAATTTTACATAAAAATATAAATCATTTACATATATTTTAGAAATAAAGTAAAGAATTAAATTAAAAATGAAATAATCACTAAGGAAAAACACATATTTTTCCAATTAACTTGATCAAAAGAAAAATAAAAATTACAAAAATATAAATTTAATTTTTTTTTAATCAACCGCACAAGTTCTTCTCACAATTTTTCATGTGTTGAGCACATTTGCAAATCAAAACTCTATATTATCATGTGGGTGAAGAAAATATATTTTAATTAATTAAAAAATATAATATAAATTATTAAATTATACAAATAATTTAAAATTATATAGAATTATGGTTGAACAAATATTATAGAGGTTATCTTTTTCATGTTATGTGAAGTTTAGGTGGGTAAATGTTTTTTGAATGGAGGAACAATATATTTATGAATTAGAGATTTTCATCAAGATTGTGTGATGTCAAGTTATTTTGGAATAATTTATTTTTCCCACATGGATATTCATAATCAATTATTTCCCATGAGATTTGAATTTGTGATTTGATGGGAACTATATTGTGAGTTAATGGAGACTATAATCCACAGAAACCAACTTATTGACACCTCATGTATGATGAACACCATTAAATTTTTATTCAACCATACTTAAGGAATGCCATTCATACTCCTTTCTAACTAACTAGGTTTTCTTTGGATGTTGCACAAGGAAGATTTCATTGTACTAGAACACAATCTAACCAGTATAGACTCATCTTAATCTCATATCTATCAAATGCAGAAGGGATTATATATCTTGATGTGAAAACTTATTATAGATCACAAAACTTGTAGAGAAATTTAGCCCTCAAGAGAAACTTAGTGCCTTTTACTCTTATAGATCCAGGATTAAGATGGATCTACTCTTGTTCTTTCCATTTATGTGTGTGTGCTTGTGCCATTTATTTTATGCCAAGCATGAAATAGTTTAATCATTTCCTCCATTTTAGATATAACACACATATATATAATTTTATTATTAGAAAATCACCTTATTACTTGATCATTTTATTTGATATATAATTAATATAAAAATATATTATCTCTCATATAAATATTAAATATTTTATTTATAATTGAAAATAAAACATTTAAATTTTTTTTTTATATTAAACAATATATGTGTTTTCATCTTATCAAAATTTTTTAATTATTTAATAAATATTTTAAAAGCATGAACTTCAGATTACAAGTAAAACACATTCTAAATGCGATAAATATTCAAAAGCATCAAACATTGACTTATCGAGAAGACTACCCTCATGGTTAGTTAGGGTAACATGCACTCGTTTCACATCACCATCTAATAAGTAATCAGGGTTATCAAGCGAAGGTAAACATTAGATAAAGTTATCATAAATCAGTGTAAATATACGTTAAAAATGGATCTAATAAATATTTAGAAATCCAAAAAAGTTGGCGCAACAAATCCCGCCGATCATTACCGGAAGTCCGTGTCGCTGAAATGGTGGGGCAGTACAACAACATCCGCAAGTAGGAAGCCATCTGCATCAAACTTTTCCCCACCGCGATTACACGTCCGAATGTTATATTCAATGTGAGCGCACGTTGAAATTGAATTACATGTTGCTGTTGAAAGACAGCTCACTTACCGACTCCTGATGTATGCCCTTCCAACATTAACGCGTAGTTGCTAAAAGCACATGGTTTGACAATTTTAATCCTCATGAAATGGACATCAGTGTCGTCTCTTCCCACAGTTTAATTAATCACGAGGACGGTCGAACACTTTCACTTGATACAAAGTGTTTCACACACATAGTCAACCATAGAGGCACCTCATCGCACTCGGCGTTGCCTTTATCTTTTTCTAAGGAAAGCATTAGAGGGCAGTGCTGCATCTACCTTTAATGTAATTTCAAAAACCTGTTTTAATTTCTGAAAAATTCGACATTTCATGTGGGCAATTTTACTGATATCTGCGTGGGTCATTATTCATGACTTGAAAATGCAAATGACGTTAGAGAATATTTGGACTTTGTGAGAGTATTCCGGAGGTACTCTAATTTTTATTTGGATTAATTATACGCATGCCCCTATATTTATCCCGTTTAATACATCCATCTGCAAAACCTTAAAAATTTGATTTTTGAGTTTTTGAGTTTAAGTATGTTGATAGCTTTGAATTGATTTTTTGGAATTCAGCGCAACTTTGTTTTTTGAGTTTCTGAATTTAAGTACATGGATAATTTTGAATTAATTTTTTTACAAAAGCATCACAATTTTGAGTAATTTGCAGCGAATAAATGTGTTTTATTGTCAAAACAAACAAATGTGTCTTATTATCAAGGCAAAGATAAACGGTCTAATTAGATCATTTTATATAAATTGGTGTGAAAGGTTAGTAAAAAAATTAAAACCAACAATGATAATAAAAATTAATAAAAAATTCTATGAAGTTTAAAATTAAGTCAAGCTAATAAATATTTTGATAAATATTAATGTAATCAATAAAATACTTTGATAAATATTAATGTAATCAATAAAATACTTTTTAAAGATAAGAAAATAAATAAATATTTTAAAAAATTTGAGTTTAAATTGTCTAACCTATAAAATTAGAGTATTTTTTTGCTGTTGAATCTATTTATGCATTCAAAAATGTATTATAAATAATAAAAATCACGATATTGCTTGAAATTATATTGCATGATAAAAAGGGCTATTTCATCTATAAGTTACAATAAGGCCTACTCTAATTTATAAATGAAATAATTGTTTTCAAGAACATGTTTGTGGTTAATTTTAACCAAATTCTTACAAATATTTTTAAAAATCAAAATTTGAATTGTCTATTTTATAAAATTAAAGTGGTCCAAAAATTTCTTAATTCATTTATACATCGAAAAATATATTTTAATATTTCAAAATATTAAATTTATTTATGCATTCAACCCATATTTAAAAAAACAATGCCAAATTCCTTAATGTTTAATTGAGTTCATATTCTCAATATACATTGAAAAATTTATTTTAATATTTTAAAATATTAAATTCATTTATGCATTCAACCCATGGCCAGATTCCTTAATGTTTAATTGAGTTCATATTCTCATTTCATGTAAGCTCAACCGTTTTAAAAAATATTCTTTCATTGTGAGAATTAAAACACGCAAGAATTATTTTAATTATGAATATAAATATTCTTGATTTAATTCGAATGAAATGGCCGTAAAGATCAATGTGAGAATTAAAACACGCAAGAATTATTGATTTAATTCGCAGGGTAAAAATAGTTAATGTTGGGAATACACGAAACAACAAGAATTCAGAATATGATTTCTACCGGAAAGGTAATCTATTGACACAATAATCAATGGTTGAATTGTCGTAACGGCAAAGCTATCAAATCTTGTAGAAACATAATAAAAATCAAGGAAAAGGTGATGTGGGCCAACTACCTTTTGAAAGAAAGACAATTTATTCTTGTTAGCTCTAAACAGTTTGATCATTCAAATAACATTAAAGGAGCTTGAGGGAAACTAACTGAAATGTAATCGTACGGGAAACAGTAACTAATAGGAAGAAAGTTAAAGAGCTTATGAACCGCTGATGAAAAATGAATAAAAGGGAACTGAAACCTGATATATATATATATATTATAATATATATATATTGAAATAAATGTTAACTTTGTAAACCTTTTCATGATTTGATTGAGAAGAAGCCCTCGGGTTTATTTTTTAGGAAAATATTAGATTCTAGTGACGTGTGCTAAGAATTAATTTTGGTGTTTTTTTTTAAAATTAGAATATATTAATATATATTTATTTGGGCGATGAATGTAATTGTATATGATTTTTAAATAAATTTAGTTTTTAAGAAATATATATATAGAATAGGAATGCATCTTATAAATATATTCTAAAAACATTTTAAATTCTGTATTTTAATTTTAATTCAACATCATAATAGAAATGAATATCTAACTAAAATATGGATGGATTTTCTATTCCAAACTCATACCTTTGAATAACTCTAGATTTGAATTAATTTAAATAATGTGGGTGATATATAAACAAATTGAGACTTCACGATTAGTTTCATCTTTGATAATGATTTCTATTCACCTATCATCCTTTGCATTTTTTCTATATCAATAATAATATTGTTTACAATACACCATAATCCCTATTGTTAGGTATAATCATTCCCCACCTTAATCCAAGGGGTGAATGTGAGTGCTATCATCCTTATGAACTTTTCAAACTTTTTTTACAAGCTCTTTCGTGATGATTTATGTGATATGTTCACAAATGGAATAATATATTGGACGAATGTTCACGGCCTCTACATGTTTTCAAGTCATGGTGTACTTCATGTTGATGTGCTTAGTTCGATCATGGAATCTATGATTCTAAGAAAACATCACTATATAAGTGTTTTCAATCAAAACTAGAGTATCACTCACCTCTTTCTCCTATAAATCCTTTAGTATGTTCCTATGCCACACAATATCCTTTGTTTCCTTTGCAATAACTACATTATTTTCCTTTGTAGTGGAATTAATTGGAATAAATTATTTGCATGATGTTTAACAAATAGGCACTGATCCATAACTCATGATGTATCCTAACTACAATATCCATTTTAAAGTGTGTATATATATATATAAAATATATATATATATATATATATAATATATTATATATATATATATATATATATATATATTAAATTCCTCTGCGATAGAGGATCAAAGTACTGAAATCTTTTCAAGTACCTCGGACCTCCTTTTGTAGCACACAAATGTCATTCATAAGGATTTTGGATAAACTTAGAAAGCATCCCAATCATCGATGATATATATAACCTTATAGTTGTAACGAATATAAGAATCCCCACAAACTATCTATATCTAGTTCCGCCCTCAAATTTATTACCTTCTTTTGGTATTAGATTCAAATATCACTCCATTCGTGTAGAGAGATTATTAAAATAAATTATGCAAAATTTATTTGATAATTTTCTAATGTTCTTATTGTTGGAGATGAATACATACATTCGATTATGACATATTTCAATACCCCTTTAGTAGTGAATATGTCCCATGTTTGTCATGTCAAAATCATTCTTCAATTCTTTATTTGTGTTTATAATACATCTTTCATTGTTATCTATCAAGAAAAATATATTTCATATATGCTAAAACAATTTTTTCAACTTCCTTGAAAATAAAAGTAGCGGCATCAATCTTAAATTGCTTAAAATTAATCTTCAAAATATGATCAATTATATTTTCATCACATGCATAAGGCACTTTTCTTAGGTCATAGAAATACTTGATGAGCTTGGATACATTTGGTTCTTGAACCTTCATAATAAATCTTTCTATTTGAGACAACTAAACTTTCTCTTTCAAATGTCCATTCGAGAAAGTTGTTTGCACATCCATTTGATGAATCCTCCACTACTTATTGCTTCCAAAACCAACAAATCATCAACAGTAGTTTATTTTTTATTGTGGAGAAGCTATCCTCATAGTCTACGCCTTCTTTATATTCATATCTTTTAAAAAGAATCCTTCCCTTTTACTTCTCACGTGAGCCATTAGATTTGTAATTGTTCTTGGAGACCCACTTGAAACTAATTGATTTGGTTCTAAGTAGAGGATCGCCAACTTCCTCATTCCATTCTTGATGATGGTATCATAGTTCTTCCATGTACTTTATTTTCAGTCACCACTAGCCATGTCTTCCTCAAAGGAAGTTTAGATTACTCAAATTTTTGATATAGTGTTTCCATCTCATCACAATTTAACATTTGTAGTTAGATGAGTTACTGATCAAAAAAGAAAGAAGACATTTATAGTTATAGATTAACCAAGAAAAGAATGTAACTGACAGGAAAACTGAATGCAAACATACAAGTAATAACACAAGATTTACGTGGTAAAACCTTGACAGGGTGTCAAGCAAATATCCACAGGGAAAGGGATTGGAATATCTATTTAATCAATAATGATTTTCCATACAATAGTTTGGGCATTCATCAGTTTTATATATGAGCCTCCATTACATAACTGTTAATTCGATATGAAACCAACTTGTCAATAACTAATACAATTTACCCAAATTTACATTAATTAGTTGTCAACTACCAACCAACTCCACCTTGACAACAATTTTCCTAATCCCTTGCCCATGCCCATTCATCATATTTTTTGCAAAGCCAAGAGAAGCTAAACACCATCACAGCTCCTCTTATGTAACTGGCTGATCCGGATTTAAACAGGAACACAATAAAATACAGAGATAACCATATACACAAATATGCAACAGAAATTATACTTCATTTCATTAATGGAAAATACCGAAATATGCTTACAACCAAAAATGGAAATAAACCAGCTAGGGCGATGATAGCTTATCTCTGAGAAGAGATGTAGCGGCTACATGCCTCTAAACTATTCCGAACTGTGTTACAATGAGGCTTGAAGGCCTATTTATTGTTGAGAAACAATGGAAAACCCTTCACATTCCAAAAACCTAACCCTAGAAGATGAAACGCCAAATTGTGGCCCCGTTGGGTAAATTGGTACATCAATCCTGGGGTCGTAACTTTGGCATACGATCTCCGTTTGATGTGTATGATAGCTCGTTAGAAAGATCTATCCGAGAATACCACTTGGGAAGGAATCTCAGTCCATGGACACATGTTGCCCCAGATTTCCCAAAAAATGTTTTTAAGGGCTCTCTAAATTGTGCTACAATTACGGAAACTGAAAAACTGAAAGAGACAGTTGTGGGGGTCCAAAGGGATAGTGGGGCCACCAACATCCACCTAGATCATTCCTCCCCCCTTAGGAAGCAATGGTCCCCATTGCATTGAGTTCCTCCATCTGCTGAATTTGTCCTGCAATCTTTGATGTGTCCAGTAATGGTGGGAAGCATGGTTGACAACGGTCCACATTGAACACTTGGTGCAAGCGAAGGAATGGAGAAATGATGTGCTCCAAAGCATTGTTGCTCATAGCCTTGGTACTGCTGTAAGGACCTTGTCAGAGTGGTCTGAGCTTTTGATGGGTTCTGGTAAGGCATTCTTTCTGTCGATGCAACCAGACTTTGTTGCCCACCTGAAGCTTGTGTGGTACCCCTCTTGGTGAGGAGAAGTTGTTCCTGTGTTCTGTCATGACCGTATCCCTTTGCTGCTGCTGCTGCATGGAGGAACCCTTTGCCGGGGTCATGGATGTAGCAACGATCTTCCCCTTACTTTGGGAGCGAACCATATAGATGAATTTCCTGGTCTCGGAGATGAGCTTGCTGCCTTTCTTAGCAGTGATCAAAGATGTGGTGGTAGGTGGGGCTACCTCTGGTATCCTGTATAATGAATTATTCAAAGAAATAATGACAGCATGAGGTCTTGACTCATACATAGCATGTCGCCTCCACAAGTATGGTTGGCCTAATAATACATCACAAACATCCAGAGGTGTCACATCACACAATACCTCGTCTATGAATGGTTTGATGCTGTAGGGAAGGCAGCACTGTTGGCAAACTTTGAGATCTCGTCCTTCATAAAGCCACCCGATACTGTACGGCTGTGGGTGTGGTGTAGTCGGTAGGCCCAACTGCTTCACGACCTCTTCTGAAACGAGGTTCTTCTGGCTCCCACTATCAACAATGAATTGCAGTGGTGAACCCTTCACCCACATTTGTGAGTGGAAAAGGTGCTCCCTCTCCTCTGGGTCTTCTGGCTCATTCTTCTGGATCTTGGCAGTGGCAACAGTGGCATTGGGCTCTGCATCAATGATCTACTTCCCTTTGCCATTCCCCTTGTCGGGCTTTGGCTCAGGTCCAGAACATGCATCTGATTCGGAAGCCTTCAACTCAGCTGCCAGCACCTGCTTGGTCCGACACTCACTTGCGTTATGAGTGGGACTCTTATGGAACTCACACCACTTTCCTGTGTCCTTCTTTGGCTTTGTGGTGTTGTTCTTTTCTTGCGGCTTCGACAGGTTGTCTTGGGTCATCCCGCCTTGGCTTTGTCCTTTGGGCTTCGGATTTGCAGATCCAAAGTCTTGCTTCTTCTGTTTGAACTTTTGCTCAATTTTGACAGCGTATCGGTATGCTGTGCTGAGTGAGGCGATGTTCAAGAACTCGATCTCTTCCTGGATGTATTTGTGTAGGCATCCGTGGTATTTGAGTACCAGATGCAGCTCAGAATCTTTGATACCCAACTGTGTGCGAAGGGTATGAAAAATGTTTGTGAACTCTGGCACATCTTGGTCTCGTCCTTGCCGCAGTGTGGTCCATTTGATGTATTTGTCCTCATAGCTTTTGACAGGGTAGCACTGCTCCTTGATGGCATTTAGGAATGAATCCCAAGTGGGTGCGGCTGAAAATAATGAGCCTGTGCTTTAATCCTTCTGCTCGCAGTAGGTTTCCCACCAGTCCTTGACGTGGGGGGCTGCTTCGAGAAGAGCGAAAACAATCTTTTCCTTTTCGAAAACAATCTTTTCCCGACCTGAAAATTCATGAACAGAAAAATACCCTTCTAGCAGATTTAACCATTTATCTACCGCTTCTGCATCTATCTGACCCTCGAATATGGGGATTTCAAAATTAACTTGTACCTTAAAGGGTGTGGCGTTTCCGGAGTAGTTGCTGGAAGCCGATGCGTCACCTCTGGGTAGCCACTGAAGGATCTGCGCAAAGCTATCCATCATCGCGTTCCTTTGCCGCTCGAGCGCTTCTTCGAGCAGGATTTTGATAGGATCTCCTGCCCCCTCGTCTTTCTTCTCATCAGCCATGGGAGGCCGTCGGGATTTTCGAGGCTGGTCTTGCAAAGGTTCGACTAGTTTCAGCCCTAACTCCTTATATCCTGACCTCATTGGGGACATGCAAAGAAAAACAGAGAAAAAACAGACTGCTCTGATACCACTGATCCGGATTTAAACAGGAACACAATAAAATACAAAGATAATCATATACACAAATATGCAGCGGAAATAATACTTCATTTCATTAATGGAAAATACTGAAATATGCTTACAACAAGAAATGGAAATAAACTAGCTAGGGCGATGGTAGCTTATCTCTGAGAAGAGATGTGACAGCTACATGCCTCTGAACTATTCCGAACTGTGTTACAATGAGGCTCGAAGGCCTATTTATTGTTGAGAAACAATGGA
>APFE030508205.1:0-50918 GCA_000404065.3 Pinus taeda | reverse complement strand
TATTTACAAAAACTACATAGAAAGCTAGAAAAGACAAGTAAATCTATTATCTATTGCTTATGCTTGGGCCTCTTGCCACCACGAGAAATGTCTAATTTTTTAGTCTTGTTGGAAAATCAGGATCTTTGTCATTAATATCACCCTCTAAGCATTAATATCTAGAGGTATCTTTTTCATTACCTCTAGATCTGTATAGGGATCTTTGTCGTTAATATCACTGTCTAAGCATTAACATAAGATAGAAAAATTATAGCATGTCATGTCAAGATTTTGTTTGAATGATGCGTACATTTTTAGGAGGGTCATGATAGAGGAGTTCGACAACCAATGTCACCAATATCAAGGTACATAGAGGGATTGGTGTTCTTGATTAAATATGAGTTGCATACCCTAATACATGACAAAATCAATGGAAATGTTGCAAATTGCAATCCCCCAATCCTGAAATCCTGAAAAACTGATAAATCTGCTGGATTTTGAATGAAATCTAAAACTCTACTTTCTCCATATGAAATCCAATGAGGTCGGAACCACTCTCAAACATTCTGAGTCATTTTCATCCTTTTACTTTAAGAATTTAACATTACCATGGATTGCATATCAATACTAGGGCCATAGGCTTGATCATTACGCTGCCCCACTCAAAACTTATGTGTTTCTTTGAAAAAAATTGCATTTGGAACATTACTACAGAATTTTTTTGCAAAAAAGGCTAAACGCTCCCTAAAAGGCAGGGAGCCTTTTTTTTTAGGGAACGCGCTCACGAGGCGCTTTGGAGCCACTCCCGCTCGAAGTGCGAATTGGGAGCGGGAGTGAGAGGATGGGGGGGGGGCGCTCCCCTGCAACCCTGATACCAAAATTACCCTTTTGCCACCTTTTTTACCAAAAGCGATTAAAAATGCCAAAATGGACAGAATACGCTGCTGTTCAAAATGATGGGGACATTACAAAAACACAGTGCAGTAACTCTGGAACAAACCTGAAAGATCACTCTCACATGTCTAGCTTGAAGATTGCTTCCATAATCATTTGAAATTAGTCAAGTGTTCTTTTCTTTATTATTAGCTAACTGATCCATGCTTTTCTTAGAGTGGAATGCTTTTGTGTTGAACTCTTGATGACCTCTTAAACATGGTCACTCGATGCCACTCTAGAAAAAATATGGTTCTGTAGAATTATTTTACCTCGTTGTCTACTTTTTTAAAAAATGCAGCATTTTGTATTGTGTCCTCCTTTTTCTTCATAAATTTAATTGGTGTCATTGTGTTTGTGCTCTGTAAGGGACTATATTTTATATCATTGAGGATATTACTAATAAATTATATACGTGCTTAGTGGGGGCTGCTGAAGGAATGATATGTAACATTAGGTAAATTTTTAGTATCATTTTATTTAGCTGCTTCAGTTATGTCCATTTTCTTGCAACCTTCAAATTCCTATTAGCAAGTCAATCCCAATCATTAACCTCATAAGAAATCGTTGTTCTTTCCTCCGTGGTCTCTTTGACATATTTTATTTTCTGATTTTTCCTTGTCTTTTAATTTCAGATGGTTGTTTACCAAAATGAAAAGCTTTAGTGTTTCTGTTTTCAGAGAACGTTGCCACAGTGTATAACTCTGTTGTAATGCTTGTATATATCTTGGATTTCTGATCTAAAATATTGATTCTATTTCTCACTGTCTGCAGCAATTATTGATTTCATCACGGAACTTGGACTTCTTCACCAGTGGATACCGATACCTAATTCAAATTTTACCTGCAGCTGTTGTGGCTCCCATGTATTTCTCTGGCAAAATCGAATTTGGAGTGATCAATCAGTCTTACTCCGCTTTCAATCATGTCTTGGGCGACTTCTCACTAATTGTATACCAGTTTCAGGCTATCAGTGCTTTCTCAGCTGTCATTGATCGGTTAGGTACTTATCTATCCTTTATAATTTCACCTTCTCAACATCTATTTAGTGAACAAATTATTTGCTTCATACTTAAGTCAACTCTTTCATGATGGAGTCAATGACAGGTTAAATAGTTTAGATTCACCTTTACAATGATCATAAAGCCTGTTAAAAGATATTCATAAAACACCAAGGAAGGAAAACAATTGACATTCTAAATAAGCATGTAAAGTATACAGAAAAATTGTAGCAATGTTAGAAAATGTTTTAAAACATGCATATATCCCCAATGGTTAGCTGAAGCAGTAATGATCTAGATGTGAGATCTCTCCTCCCAAAAGTAGGGTAGATCATGGGTTCAACTCTTGATCCCATTGGGGTTAGGATCTGTAGTCAGGGCAGGCAGTTTACCCTAGTTACCACCTATCAATGGTGGTGAAGTCTCCAAAAGTTTCCCATGCATAGTTATCTATCTATCTATATATATAAACTTGGAATGAAAGCACGGGAAACCCCGGAGTACTTCCCCAGATATCGTGGATGGTAAACTGGGTAAACCATTGACCGTGATTATGGGACCTCGCCCCAAGGGAATCAAAGAGAGTCGAATCTGTGAACACCAACAACTAGCAACAATATCAAAGAACTTCATGTCTGGCTCTAGACCTCTTGAGCTAATCCTTTGGGCGTATTAATTTTTTTATCTTCGAAACCCTTAGGTTAATCTCTGAGACCTGCCGAGGAAGTCTTCCCTATGGAGATAGCATTTGCCCTCAAAACATCAAGGGAATTCACTACTAAAATGACAATTGTGGTGGATCCCATTGTTGTTAGGATCTAGTGAGACCTAGCATTAGGTTGCTAGATTTTGCGGTAACAGGGACCATTAACAACAATATTGTAAGCAATATAACTGTAATGATGGGAAATTCATAAGCAATAGGTACAGACCTCAAAGAAACTGCTACAAGTGAAATTAAGTGACAAAACTGTGACAATAAAAAATTCATAAGCAATTGGTGCATACCTCTTGTTGTCGCGCGGATTGGCACGGCAACGCTCAGACCGGGGGCTGTCACTCTGATCCCCGATCCCTCTGTTTAAGCCTGTCTCCCGCGGCTAAGGGGGGTAGACCCTGAGAGATGATGAAGACCAACTGTCGACCAGTTGGTTGGGAGACACGAGACACGATTAAGATAAGCACTAAATTGATTTGATCAGTTAGCAAACCAGTGCCTTGAGAGATCATTATTAAGACAATTACTTGTTAAATGACATAGAAACGTGAAACGTGAACAACAGTCATTTGTCATTAGCTAAATCATAGTGTTCTTAGAATGACCCAAATGATATCCAGCAACTGAAGATTTAAGAAAGATGAATGCATGAAACCACCACGAGTTGTAAACCATTAACTAGATATCATATTCGTATCTCGACTTGAAACTTCAGATCTCAGCGTGAAAGATATAACATGAACACAACTGAATCTGGCAACAAAAAATAATTTTTTCCTTTTTTTTATATTTTTCATGATGAAGACAAATGCTTTAAACGAAAGGAGAAAAATTTGTTTTGATTTTCAAAATAGAAACGAAGCTAAGAGATCAGGGTACTTCCCTCTTTGAGTAAATCTCTTTTTGGTGTCTTAAGAGCTTGATGACTTGAACAGCATGTGGGATCCTTGGTATCCTGGGAGGTGACTATTCCCGCCGAAGAAGTCCTCGCCCTCCAACAGAGCTGGCAAACCTGTTGCTTGAAAACACAGAAAACACTTGCAAACGAATTGTTAGTGCAAAAAGAGACTTGGCATATAGAGACCAAGTTGAGCTTGTCATTCAACCGAGAATGGACAAGCCACAACAAGTGTACAAGATATACCAAGCCCAGAAGAGATTTGAGATAGCTGCAAATCTCTCCTCCCTAGACAATAGTGCCTTCAGGCAAAATGAAAAACAACTAGATAGCAAATGAAAATCACATGAATATTAAACGACACAGGTATACCTCAGGCATGCACCACAAGAGAAGCTGGTAACCCCAAAGACTTTTATTTATTAATGTGAATGCTGAGTACAAAATCCGACAGAGTATCCGCCCGCCCAATAGCTCGTTCTATCCTATTTACAATAAGAGCCCAAGGCTCATATAAATAGGAAAATGGGAGACAATCCCAAGGCAAATTCCAATGACAAATGGCAATCAGGTGAAGATCCCAATGAAGAAATGAAATGACAAGTGGCCTGATGACAATCCCAATGTGAAGATAACTGCTCTTGATTTCCACGTGGCTGTCTTTGAACTGCTGATTGACTGAAGATAACTGCTTGAAATACTGCTGTGTATGAGCCTGTTGCTGCCCACGTGGAAGCTGTGGATGAACATGTGTATGAACTGCTGTTTAGAGTGGCTGTTAATTGCCACTTTTAACTGTTTTTGACTGCCCACCGATTGGCTTGCTGTTAAACGTTGGAATGCTGTCCACGTACTTGTAAACATGCCTTAGTTGACTGCTGTTTTAACATATGTGGACTGCTGTGTATGTGCACATGCTGCCCACGTTAACCTGAGTTGCAAAACCACGTGGAAATTGCTGAGCGTAATTGCTAACTGCTGTCCAGAAATCTGCGTATAAATACTGTAGCTGACCTTTTGAACTGAACGCTGATATATTTGACTGCCCACCGTTACATTTGACTGCCCACCGTAAATGCAAACTGCCGTACAGAATTCTTTTTTATTTGCTGAGTAAGCTGAGTGATATGCCGTTGATTGGGCTGCCGTACGGACAGCGTACGGATTTCTTTTGGCATGTTGAGTGGGCTGAGGTGGGTCCATTTCCCACTATTAAATTCTAAACACATTTTAATTTAATCACCCTTTGAATCATATCAAATTTAAAACTTAAAAAACAAAATCGATTTGCCTTATGAACTCAACGTTGACTGCCCTTTGACTTTGACTTTGAGTTGACTTTCTTTGACTCTGACTGGCTGCTGAAACTTTGACTTGAGGTGGGCCCCACATTTGATTGCCACATCATCCTTGATCATCTGCTTGACTTTCATGTCAAAAGTTGACTTATTTTGACTTTGGAAAATTTTTAAAATTTTTCCAATTATTCATTTTTTGAATTTTTTCTTCACTTTTGCCACTGTCATTGGAAAAATTGCCTTTTGAGGGACTCTGAGTCATTTTTTGATCCCCAAAGTAGGCTATAGGAGAATGCTGGGCCTCTGAGGATGAATTTTGACTGGTCATAAGCCCCAGGCATCTCCTAATGCCACTTATTTATGCCTTTATACAAAAAATAATTAAAAAATCCCGTTTTGCGGGAAATTTTTAACTATTAAAAAATCCTACTTAGACCTAGCCAATTCCACGAAACTTTACGTGTGATCTAGTATGGTAATATACATCGACCCTAGACACTAAGATGTGTCAGGGGCTCAACCTTCAAACCGTCACCTCGGCTTTGGGGTGTGCACGAGTGAAAAAATCCAGAGAATTATCCGCCTCTGAAAAAGAAGGGAAAAGAAGGGATAATTCACCGGATAAAAAAAACACTCCAAGGTGTACTCGTTTGCTGATCGAGTCCCACATCCTAGGCCTGTTACAAATTCAAGAAAACATCATACTAGCATCACTTATTACAATTCCCCGTAGGGTGTGGAATCTGGGTACAAAGAAGAAAGATGATGAGAAGATAGAAGGAGAGTTAAAAAACTCTGTTGACTGATGACATCTGATCATACAAGTGTCCTCTGGAGCATCCTTGGGCATGGAGTCTTCACCAAATCATCAGGTGCTACTCCAGTAGTCAACATGTTCAACGATATAAAGGCATCCATTGACTTTGTTTAGGGCTGCTTAGAACAACGTATTAGTTCATGACTGCATTTTCCATTAGGGCAACATCATACTAGGCCGGCGTAATCCATAGTGTATATCCTTCTCCAAAAACCCAAGATGTGGAGAGGAGATCACTTGAAGAGAGTTGCCAAATGACTTCAAATATTCTTATATTTATACCAAAATGTATAGGTTGAATAGACATGACGTTTGGGCTTCTTGAGCCTACATAAGTTGTTGCTCGGCTAGATAATAAATCCATAATCAAAATAAATTCATATCTCCATAAATACTTATCGAAATAGAATGATCTTTAGATCAATCCTACACCTCTCGACGAGAGGGATCCAATAAAAATATCATTTGCCATAAATAAGCTAACCCACATGGAGTTTGGACCTAGTTGCCAATTTAACAACTATACCATCCAAGTCGTAGCCAACCGATATACCTAGGAAAGGATAGGTGGTCCCTCTCAAATCCCAATGCTAGTTTGGGCTTCTGGCATCCCTAGTGCATGTAAGCTCCTACTCAGCTACACCCGGGTCCACTACAATCTCCATAGCCCACTCCACTAGGTACCAACTTAGAATCTCTCGCCATCCAACCCCAAGAGAGGGATCGAATGCACGAACTCCCGCACATAAAAGAACACCAGCACACGGATGTTTCACCCTGTGCAACTCAGGTCGTCTCATCTCACTATCCTGTTTAGCACATGAAATCTGACTAGGTAGCTTTGTCTCTCTCTCTCTCTCCAATGGGCAAAGGTAATCTAGTAGTGTTGCGAGCCCCATGCAGAGGGTTGCTCTAATGCTCCAGCGCGCACTCTAGCTGCACTGGTAGGGAATCCAACCACTCCCCAACGCGAGTCAATTTGGTCGTGGACTTGACACAAACCTTTCTCATGCCCTTCAACTCCTCGTTCTGTTGTAGAATAGGCTCTCGCACTAAAGCAACCTTCCTTGTTAATGCTAGAATATCGGCCTAAAATTGATGGAATTGTCGTGGGAATCTATCACCTGTAAACTCGGCCACAGATCCGGATACCTCAGCAACCATCGACATCTCGTCGATGGGTAGCACCTCCTCAACATATGGCTCTATGGGTGTAGGATCTCTCCTCTCCACCAAGGTGTCAACTAGGGATATCAAAGAGGTCTCTAGCAATGGTGACTCCTACGCCCCACTGGGTATATCGATGTGCTCCTCACCATCCTGTGGGCCCTCAACATCATACTCAACCTCCTCCTCCTCAGGCTCCTGATATCTAAAGCCATGTCTCCACTAGCAAAATCGACTCCTGGTCTCACCTCTAACTGTCCCTGGTCTGTCTTCTCCTTTTGAGGAGATCTAGTGTTTTGAGTCTATCGACTTACTCCACATGGTGTAGATGGTTGCACCCCCATAGTTTGTGTACCTCTAATGTCTCTAATGAATGGATGAAGATGGGTTTGGTCTGTCACCCTCCTCAATTGGGTCAACCTCTCATTGTTCCAACGAATTCCACCCCAAAATTTCTGCGTACTGAATTTCCCTTGAGCCATGGGTTTGTCTACGGTTTTACCAGTCATTGTGTCTACATACTCAAATCCTCCATGATCTTATTGGTTTCCCACAACTGGGCCAAGATCATGCTCTGATACCACCGTAATGTTCCAAATTGAAATTTACAACTAATAACAGACACATGAACTAGGCTATAGAAATAAAATCATAAACACGCATTCACCATAGAAAACACCAAGAAGATAGGCAAATAAGCTAAGTCGATTTATTAAATTATGAGTTGTAAGGAGTACATATAGCAAGCAACAAGCGCACCTGGGTTTGCATAAGCAAGCTAGAGCAAAACCAAGTGGAGGAAATGACCCCAAGAGCTAGGAAACTTCGGCCCAATATCCTTCTGCGCAGACCCAAAAATTGGCAACTCCTGTTGCACTAGAAATGCTAAGAATGACCCTCTATGATGCCCAAAATTTCCTGAAAATGCAGCTGTAGCTTCTCCCAAAAATATTCATCCAAACCTAGAAAGGAATCTACCCCAAACCAACCACCCAAAAAACCCACAAAATGGTGCAAATACTGGTGAAATAATAAAACGTACTGCTGGAAAAAAGGGATATTTTTGGCTTGAATACTGCCCAGAAAATTCTGCAAATTTAACCCCGGACTCCTCTCAACAAACCAACAAAAACCCAGAAAGGGTTTTGGCTAATTCTGACCTTCCAAATTTGCTCTATATTGGCACTACGCCCTCCTGAACAAACACTGCGTCCCCCAGTGATGAAATCTGCTAAAAGCCTCCTTATTTCTTCTTAATCTGCAATAGGTATGATAAGGAAAGTTTTCTCGGATGTTGGGGACAAGTCTCACATCAAATTCCAGCACAAGATAGCTGAAATCAACTCTAGAGAAACGTTGCCCAGTGACCCCCTGTGTAGGCCCTAGGAAGATAAATTTGTTCCTCTCAAAGTTAGCAATATTCAGCCCCGAAATTCTCCACAAAGCTTAGACTTCCCTTGGAGCAGCTTCTCTAAATTTCTCCTGGCAAACACCCCCTGGAAAATAGCTGAAATAAGTGGCACGAGTTCCTCTACTCCTTCCTCCCTGGAGCACGAAATAACTGAGGGGAATGGCTGAAAGATGCTCCCAAAATTCCACAAGCCTCCCTTCAACTGTAGCAGCAATTTACCTCCCTAGGGTGGCACTCGAAGTCCACCGAAAGAAGGGTGACTTCTCCGCTTGGAGAACTTTGTGTTAAACAACACTTGTGACCCAGCTGAACAACGTGAGAAACAATGTATAAATGTCAAATTGTCAAAGGTGCCAATTTCTGCCCCCAACCTTCTATTTATAATTGCTGCCTTACTTTTCCTTGTGGGTCCCTCCAAATATTTCAACCTCCCTTCACTAGAAATTCGATTTTCTACCAAGCGGTGCGTATTTCTTGTGGATGTGGTCCCCACATTCCACTAGCAAAATAATTTTGCTATTTCTCCTAAGTCCCATATGCCAAAAATGTCTCCAATACTCAAGTTACAAAATTATGCTATGCTTAGCACCTCCCCAATAAACTCCATTAACTCCCTCAGATGAAAAATCAAAATTGGGGACATTACAGTGTCAAATCAATTGTCATATAGTGTCGTAGTTAAATAAAGTGAAAGCCAAGACACTTCTCATAGAATGATCACCATGCCAATCAATGTTTCACATCATATTCCTAGCCATTGCATCCGAGTCACTAATCATTATGGCTGTCATATTAATGCTTACTAACACAAGGCCATGTCAAAGTCCAAAACGTTGTTTTGGTCAATATCTTTATGTCAAATACTTGTGAGGGGTATTCATCAGAGGTCTACCAAGTCTGCACATACACAAGAGCTGCTTTCACATGTGCACATCTACACTCAAAGAATTACTTTACTTCCTACAAAGTCACAATTTCAAGTCAACTTTTGTCTCAACTAACAATTGTTAACTCGCTGTCAAATCACAGTCATAACAGTTCTATCAATAAAAGTCAACTATATGACATGGAGTCTCTTCAAACCACTACTTGAGAGTCATTATCTAGGGTCATTGTAGACGTACAATAAGACAAGACTTCTGCATTAGTTCGATCACTGTAAATAAGCTTAGGATTTGTGTGCCTGTTATATTATCTTCATACGTGCTTCAGACAAGTCAGCTTTGATTCTAGTACAGGATGCAAGTGTATATGTATTTAGTAGCAACCCTACACTTTTCAACACTGTAATGCTTCTATGCTCATTGAGAATGAGCCCTTATCTTACTGATCTAGACTTGTAGACAGCTCGTGCACAGAGATGATTCAATAGATATATTAATGAGAGCCCTAATCAGAGTTTTGTGTTCAAGTTTTTGATCCTTACAGTCTCAGAGAATCATAGTTCAGACCTTGCCAATTTTGGAGAAGGATGACCTAACCTGGACCTTACCTTCCTGTCTTTAGAGTGAGGGCCAAGATCTTGTAGAGACGATAACTACCTTTGCTGACCTAGATTTGTGCCCTAGTTAAGGGCTGAAGGTCTTTAATTAAGAGACCTACGCCTGTACATAACTAAATACTCAAGTGAAACATAAATAAATACCCCAGCCGCATGGATCCCCTAGCCAATAACTTCGCTGTCTCAGAAACCCCAAAAAGAATGATTCAAATGGACAAATATCAAGCAAAAATTTCGCTGTCTTGGAGGAGAAATTATGCCATAAAAGCAATGAGAAAAATGCCAAACAATACTCAATCAAGACAAAACAAAAAGGCTACTTACCTCCTGCAATTTTGCTGCCCTAGAAGAGGATCAAACTTCAAACTACCTCAAGAAAATAACTTCGCTGATCTACTGCAGAAAATTCGAGTGATTTCAGAGCTTAGGCATGGAAATATTTGTTGAGATGTTATGTTTTGGGGGTTAGGAGGAGTCTCTTTTTATAGTGTGTGGTAAGGCTAATTAGGGGCTTCATTTGGTAGACCTTTTAGGATATTTAGGAGATCTTTAATTCTTAATAGGATTCATTTTAATTTAGTAGTTATTATCTACTAGTTTGTTTGAATGCTAAGAAACTTGTACACTAATCCTCTTTGGTGTGTTTTATAGGGAACTCAAGGGTGTATGAAGTCAATGATTGATTAATTGTATTTGGTTCTTGAAGTTATGTAACTTATATGCGGTGAGATTACGGTGGTAAACAATGTCATATATTGACACCCATAGGAGGAGGTGTCATGTCACTACCCCTTGGTGTTTTAGCCCAGAAATTAGGCTTACCAACTTCAATTGTGAATATCTCTCAAACCAGGAGACCTCTTGGGGCATACCACATATCAATAAGAAACATCTTTTCAAGGAGAATCTAATGACATAGATCTCAGACCTAAACTCAATGATTTGACCTACTAAAAACCCTCGACAAAGTCGGGGTACATCCTCAGTCCAGAGAACTCAAACCCTAAGACTTGGTTTTTTAACCATCCAATAGTATAGCTATCATCTTGATGTAATCTGACAATTACTGACAAGCATTCATTAACCATTTGACATCAATGGCTAGTGTTTTTGGTCAAAGTTAAACCTAGTCAACTCCATGGTTTGACATCAATGACAACATCATCCAACAATCTCCCCCATTGTCATTGATGGCAACACATACTACTCCTATGAGTACAACTCCCCCTGACATCATGCTTCACATCCTTCTCAAGATTTCAATCTCCTTCTTAGGTTTTTCTCTCCCCCTTTGACATCAATGGCAAAGAATTACTCCCCCTGAGAATTTGCTTGCTTCATGTGGACCTGTTATCTGCCTGTGCTCCCCCTAACAAGAAGTGTTCTTGTAATAGTATGTCAATGATGATCCTTCTGGACCGGTGCCCTGTATGTGCTTCCCTTGAAGAGAAGCCTTCCTTTATGAACCTACAATCCATCAATTGTTCTGCTCCCCCTGAACTTGTTATGAAACTGCCATCTTGTTCAAACTATATGTCTGTGAATCGGAGACTTGTGCCATATACTATTGCATAGACTCCCCTTCTACAAACTTCAAGGAGTCAACGAGCCGAATTGTTTAATATAGTGATTCAACTAACGAGTTATCTTGACTCAATTCCTCACAACTTGTTATGAATCTTGAAAGCATGACTGTTGGGACTTTCTTATCTTTCTGCACTTCTTGCTGATGTTGTACATGTTCTTCTTATATTTGTTCATCCTATACCTATTTCCTCTTCCAAACCTTCTTATTCTCGTCATCAACATTCATGATTGATTCCATTTTGCTCTTACACTAACGAGCTATGTGTCCATAATTGTGACACTTCTAACATTCCATATCTGGATGATTCCTGCATTATTGAGCTATATATCCATGATTATGACATTTAAAGCATTCAATGTCATCCATAGAAGATGCCATCTAGTATTTGTCTTGAGAACTTGCAAACTTGCTTCTAGGGTTTTGCAAATAATAGTTGTAACCTGCCAAAAACATCACAATCCCTAGCCATATGTCCATAGTTAGCACATAAAAAGCAATAACCATTAAATAAATGTGTACCTGAATGGTTCATTCGGATGCGATGGTCCTTGATAGTTGTACCTGTCAACAACTTTACAATCCCTGGTCGTATGTCCACAATTAGCACACGAAAAACAATAAGAGCTTGTACCTTCATCAACTAGAGTGTTACCAGCTTTAATTGTCCTCATTTTGCTTCTTCATCTATCTTATCTTATAAGTGTTATTTTTGTGATCCCTTGAATTTGTTGATCTCATTACAAGTTACATCAAGTTTTCCTTTCTTTTGAGCAAGGTCTTCCTAAAATTTGTCCTTCAACAAGTTCCTTCTTTCTTTTGCTTCTTCAACTTATAGCTTGATAAGAGAGGTCGTTTTAACTTCTGTATTGAGTACCTGTATTTGTTCCTTTTTCTTCTCAATCTAAATCCTGAGCCTGCTTAGTTCTTTTGGAGAGGTTTCCAATTCCTTTTGCTTTTGGTCAACTACATGTATGTATCTTTGATAAAATTCCTTCCTTTCAATTTCTTCTTCCCACATCTGTTGTTTGAGCCTACTAATCTCTATAAAGGTTTTGTCAAGTTCTTGTTGCTTTTGTTGGACTTTACTCTTGAGGTCTTGTGTCTTTGTATTATTGACTTCTTCAAATTGATTTCTAAGACTACCAATAATATTCTCAGACTCTTCATTTTCCTTGATGAGTTCTTTTGATGTCTTCAATTCTGCTTCCAAAAGTCTTGTCTTCTCCTTTTGACTTTTGAGTTACTTTATCACCTTGATCATTTGATTTTGAAACTCTATCTTACTCATTTCTCCAATTTCTTCATCATAATTAGAAGGATCCGAATTTTCAATAATATCTTGACCTGATTGATTTGTTGAATAGAGATTACGAAGCTTTTCCCAAAGAGCTTTAGCTCTTCAATATTGACTAACTTTTGTTTTACAGAATTTGGCAAAACATTCAAAATCACATTCATGACCTTTGAATTGTACCTTTTAGCTTCGTCGGTAGATGTGTCTTCAGAAACAACTGATTCCCATACTCCATGTGCCTGCAAATGTACTTTCATCCTAGATTCCCATATTTAGTAATTATCTGCATCAAAATTAGGGTTTGGTGCACAATGTTAGTTTTTGGGAGCATCAAAAGTGCTCTAGTCTTGAAAATTGGCGGAGAGGCTAACGCACATTGAGTTTTAAAGAACCCAAAAATCGTTTGGTGAAATTCCACCTAGATTGTATTTTATTAAAATAATTAATATTTTTAATGGGGTTCCTAAGTATAAACTTGGGGAAATTAAAATATTAATGGGTATTAATCAAAATATGGGTGAGAATGGTCTAGAAGGCGGATCAAGTCATGTTTTAATCTTAGTCGTTGATTAGAGAACTAATCTCGGTTGTCGAAGACTCAATAGGAAAAGTATAAAATGGAGGCTTGGGGTTCATTTGGAAACACACATAGAGAGAGATAATTGATCTGGAGTTCGATTTCTTGGGCTAGGAAGTTGAGAAATTCAAACTAAGTGATCATTCAGCAATAGAGGGGCAAAGAGAATCCAGGAGGAGGGCTTTCCAGAGAATATTGACAGAGAGAGCTTGCAGAGAGGCAACATAGTAGCCGGGAAAGGCTGACGCTAGGCCAGTCTAGGCCCACGCAGTCCTGACACAGAGCTAAATGACCAGTGCAAAGCCAGAAAGCTGTCTGTCACGCAAAATCTAGAACTGTCGAACAACTGGAACTGTCGGAATAGTCGGGAAAGCTGACGCAGAGGGCGGAGAAGTTAACGTAGGGCTGATGCAGAGCCTACACAGGGCCAACATAGAAATAACTAGGGTTAGACAGTATTTTGTCGAATCAGCCGGAATTCTACCGAGTGAAGTGAAGTAAAATTCACTCAGATTTTCCGACAGTATTTTCTTTGGAAAGGGTTGCTAGATGTTGAAAGTTCTAAGTATTACCCGTTAGAAATTTTATCTGTATTCTCTGGTTTATTTCTCCTACTTGTTAATTACGAACAAGTTATTTAACCATATAAACACTGAAATAAACACAATACAGTATCAACCATCTACAGATCAATAAATGAAAGAAATAGACAAACACACAAGTGACACCGTTATTTTTGGACAACACATCCCCGGAAAAAACCCAACTTGGGAAAACTGGTGCAACAATTCTGAGAGTTATATTATTATGCAGCCTTTCTAAGTACAACTGGATGCCAAACTGGCTCACCCGACAAAGAAAATAATCCAGCAGTAATACCTCTCTATTCGGAAGAATATATTCAGAAAGTCTGCCCCACAAAACCCTCTCCAACACAATCTGAAGCTTAGCCTCAGCCCTCCTGGCCTCTAGGTTAGCCTGAAACCCTCTACGTCAGTCCTCTGAGGCACTGCAAAGCCTCTACGGTCCTCTGCACACTCCTACAAGCTCTACATGGATAACGCGGTCCCTCCTGGCCTAGGAGCAGTCCCTGCTAGTCTCTGTGTGGCTCCCTCTGGCTTTGTGTTTGCCTCTCTCTGCTTCTGCGCTGGTCTCTCGACACTATCTTTGCCTCGTACTCACTGCCCCTCGCTACAACTGATCACTGATTCAGTTTCTCTTAGCAAACCCCACCCTAGAAAATCGAATGACTAATCACTCTGGTATCTTCTACAACTAACCCTCAAGCCTCCTCTTATACTTTTCCTATTGGTCCTTCAACGGTCGAGATTACATCTCTAATCAACGAATAAGATTAAATTTGGCTTGATCCATGTCATTTAGAACCTTCTAACCCAGTTTTATATTAATACCCATTAATATTGTATTTTTCCTAAGTTTAGACTTAGGAACTCCATTTAAAATATTAATTATTTTAATATCTCCTTAACCGAGTAGAATCTGGCCAAATCTCATGTGCTTTAGCCTCTCCGCCAATTTTCATGGCTAGAGCACATCTGATGCTACCCCAAATCAACACTAGATGAGCATCCTAGATTTGTATTCAGATATTTCTCTTGCATAATAATAAACCCTCAGAACTGTTGCACCAATTTTCCCGCATTGGGTTTTTCTGGGGACTATTGTGTCCAAAAATAAGTGTGTCCTATGTATCTTGTTCTTTGCTCTATTTTCTATTTCATGAGATCAAATATTTAATTAGTGTAGGTTGCAGAAGTAATTTGCTTCAGTATTAAGAAGAATAACTTGATTAATTTAAAAATCAAGTAGGTGAAGTAAATTCAAATTTGCTGCAGTAGGGGTTCCTTTAGTAGTTGGAATTTTCACATGGTATTAGAGGGTTGATTTTGAAACAGGAAGAGAAGATCTAGTGTTGAGCAGTGAGGCTGAAAGTTGCACTTGGCAGCAATTCGAATCCCCTTGAAGGGATTGCGCAGTCCTTGTTGGGAAGCAGAACTAAGGGAATCTCTCTCTAAGTGAGATGACGGATACGTACGATTTCCAGTTCATAAGTTTGCAGAGGCAAAGGTAGTGACATATAGCCTTGGCGCAGTTCTTGAAGGGTGCAGTTTCTGCTAGGGCAAAAATCTGCTGGAAAAGAACAAAGACACAGAAGGGGAATTTTCTCCTTAGAGAACTTTCCACCAGAAAGTTCGAATTTCTCACTTGCTAAGCAATGACTAGAGGAATTAGTTCGACAGTTGGGTGAGATAGCATCACATGGGCTCAGAGATCAGGACAGGTTGGAAGCTGCTTCCAACTATGTCATATGGAAGACCAGAATCATAGTTGTTCTGAAGGAACATGATCTCGAGGCCTACGACAATAGTGTTGTAGTTGTTCCTGCCGACAACAGTCAAAAGAAGAAATACAAGGCCGAGCATGGGAAGGCAAAGAGGCTCATTCTTGATGGAGTTCGAGATCATGTGGTCTCACACTTGCAAGGCAAGCATATAGCTCGAGAGATGTGGGAAGCCTTCTCTTCTTTGTATGAAGGCTCTTCCGAAGAGCGGAAGATGTATTTAGAGCATAAGTTGCCGCGAACTTTGATGCAGAAAGGAGAAGGGGCGAACCTCTATCTTCAGCGTCTTCAAGACACTAGAGACCATCTTACTGCAATGGGGTCCACTCCTCAACCAACCGCAATGGTGAGGATAGCCCTGAATGGAGTCTCGGATGAATGGAAAGTTTTCGTCCAAAGCATATTGGGCAGAGAAAAACTACCTTCATGGGAGGAGATGTGGGTGACTCTTTAACAAGAGGAGTTAAGGAGGGACCTAGTGAAGGTCATCCTCAGTGGCAGCAGTGGGAGTGGCTCAAAGACGTCGGAGGAGGAGGAAAATGCAGCTCTGGCATCGAAGGGACAACAGAGGTCGAAGCGAACGAAGGACATTTCGAAGGTGAAATGTTTCAGTTGTGGCGATATGGGCCACTATGCATCCCAATGTCCTGTGAAGAAAAAGGATAAGGATGAGAAACATGATACTAATGCTGCTTAAAAAAAGATTGACGATGATGAGTTTTCCATGAGTGCCTATGCATCTCTAGGCAGGACATGGGGCAATATTGAGTTGTAGTCAGGAGGACTACATGTGGGTAGGATCCTTGAGGAGTCCACATCTCGGAGCAATTCCTTGCTACAGGAGCCCAAGATTCATCAGTAGCTAGATGGACTTAGTGTCAGATGATGCAGTGGAGTGTTTGGAGGACAGATACAGTAGCTGGGGACCAGAGACTGATCAACACAGAGCAAGGTTGGCAACAGTGCAGTTGGGACAGTACAGGAGTCAGTAGTAGCGCAAAAGATTTAGAGGGTCAGAATCAGCAGCAGTCAGATTCCAACATTCATTGTATTATGCTGAACACAGTTAAGTTCAACTAATTTTGGATGTTTTTCAGTTTCTTATCTCAGTAACTAAGTTGTAATTGGGATGCAGTGTTAACAGTGGCAGTGCTAGCAAGCAACATAGCAGATGCAACGTTTGAGAGGGAGATGTAGTACAAATGCAACAGTGGCAGTGGAAGTGTCATGGGCAGTAGTACAATAGCAACAACAACACAGTGTTGGTGGCAGTAGCAATGCAGAAAGGAGGTGCTTCAGAAACAGAGCAGCATGCAAGTGGACATTGTTGCTAGATCACTTTCCTCGCTAAGAGGGAGTGTTAGATTTTTTGTAGCAGCGGAAATGATGTAGCCTTGAAAACTGGTGGAAAGGCTAAGGGACATGAGTTCTAAAGAACCCAGAGACTGTTTGGTGAAATTCCACTCGGATTGTATTTTATTAAAATAGTTAATATTTTTAATGGGGTTCCCAAGTCTAAACTTAGGGATTTTGAAATATTAATGGGTATTAATCAAAATATGGGTGAGAATGATCTAGAAGGCAGATCAAGTCATGTTTTAATCATAGTCGTTGATTAGAGACTTAATCTCAGTCGTTGAAGACTCAACAGGAAAAGTATAAAGTGGAGGCTTGGGGTTCATTTGGAAACACATAGAGATAGAGACAATTGATCTGGAGTTCGATTTCTAGGGCTAGGAAGCTGAGAAATTCGAACTAAGTGATCATTCAACAGCAAAGGGGTAGAGAGAATCCGAAAGGAATTTCCAGAGAATACTGACAGAGAGGCAGTGCAATAGCCAAGAAACGTTGATGCTGGGCCAGTCTGGGCCCACACAGTCCTGACGCAGAGCCAGAAATATGCTTGTCACGCAGAATCCAGAACTACCGGAACTGCGGGGAAAGCTAACGTAGACATCAGAGAAGCTGACACAGAGCCTATGCATGGCCAACGCAGAAATAGCCGGTGTTAGCCAATCTTGTGCCGGATCAGCTAGAATTTTGTCCAGTGAAGTGAGATAAAACTCACTCAAATTTTCCGACAGTATTTTCTCTATAAACGATTGCTAGATGAGCATCCTAGATTTGTATTCAGATATTTTTCTTGCATAATAATAAACCCTTAGAACTACTGCATTGTTTTTCCTGCATTGAGTTTTCTGTGGACTATTGTGTCCAAAAATAAGTGTGTCCTATGTATCTTGTTCTTTGCTCTGTTTTCTGTTTCATGAGATCAAATATTTAATTAGTGTAGGCTGCAAAAGTAATTTTCTTCAGTATTAAGAAGAATAACTTGATGAATGTAATTTAAAAATCAAGTAGGTGAAGTAGATTCAAATTTGCTGCAGTAGGGGTTCCTTCAATAGTTGGAATTTTAACACACAAAACTCACTTTCTTTAGATTTTGTTGTAACTATACCTTCCTTTGAAATCCTTGCAAACTGCTTCTTTGACTTTCCCATATCTATGCTCTTAAAATTGCCTTCTAGAGGTTAAGCTATTACTGAAGGAACCAACCTGTGATACTAATTGCTAGAAATATTGAGGGGGGGTGAATCAGTGTTTCATAGCAATTAGCACTTCTTAACCTTTTTCAGAGCATTGGTTAATCTTTAGTTATTATTACAGTACTTCTTCAGATAATCATAAACAATAATCGATAATAGACAACACCATACAACAATGCAAAAAGATAAAATAGTAGACACATATTTAGGTGGAAAGCCCCCTCAGGGTCAAAAACTATCAAACGTTTCTCTAGTAATTGTCTTCTTCTCTCTTTAAAAGAAATATTTTTATATCATGATTTCATCTACAACTGAGGGAAGCATCAATCCCCCAATTCACAGGCCACAACCTGTAGGACGCTACTAAACCCCAATATCCTGTTGCAACCAGAAGAACACCCCAACGACCTTTAGATCAGGCCACAACCTGATGTGTGCCCCAACATTTTGTTTACTAGCCATTGTCAGAAAGGATGCTTCGTTGCCCTATTAGTTTATCAACCACAACTGAATGGACACCTTTTGATAGTGTTGGACCCACCAACATTCTGGGAATCTCCCCGGTATGAAGTCCCAACTAGACCTCACACCATTTGGTGGAGTCCCATCCGGTATGATGGCCCAGTTACCATTATCTTAAAGGTTTTCCTTAGCTCTTGCTTTTCAGCATATGAGAGTGATCTGCTTTGTTTTCGAACAACGAGGTTCGCATGCCTGGTGAGTGCTAGTGTTACTTGTGTCAAGGTTCTTTCACTGCAGAGGGAGAGGGTGGAAGTGAATCTCCAGTCGAAAGGAAAGAGTTCCAACTCTGTTAGAGACACACAACACAACACGACATGTGAAACTTCCAGCGGAGTAGTCCACACAGATGCGGCAGTCACAAACACACAACAAGGGATAATATGTACAACACTCAATGGAGTAGTCCGCACAAGTGCGACGGTCATTATAACAAGTTTGTGGGAAAGGTTTTGTTTGATGTCTGATGGCGCAGCCCACCTGACCAAGACCTCTTGACAACTTATACAACATATTTTCATAAACATATGTATTAGAGCAACCAAAATAGTTCAACTATTTTAACACAGGTTAAAGCAACATGCATTACAAGTGTTCCAAGATTAGTCTTACAAACAATTACAATACATGTGTGAAAACGTGTTGGCCTGTTATCAAGCTTCTAAATTAAGTGAAAGTTCCAACACATATCGGTACACCACACATCACTAACCCCGTAAGCGGGGAATTTGAGTCACTGCTCACTCTTCAAAGGAAAGACTACATACTCTCAAGGCTATGTGGGAGGAGCCAAGATAAAAAGTCTTTTGCATGTACAAATGAGGGGTATTTATAACCAAGGGTAAACTGGCCCTTGTGACTATTTGACTTCCCTCATGACTGCTTGACTTATTTGACTCTTCAACTTTACATGACTCTTCATATTACATGTCAGTCTTTTGGACTTCCACATTACATTACACTGATTTACAATAGTATGGCCCATAGTAGTGATGTGGCTGAGATGATTCATGACACGATTCAACACGACAATGCTGGTATGTTCATGCTGTTGGTGGTGTCTATGTCAAGCTGCAATGCTGAGTGATGGATGTGCTCTTTGTGTATCAAAGCTTCGCCTCCGCATGGCTAGGTGTGCGGAGTCTTCAATGGTCTTGGTGTTCACTTGATATCGCATGTGCACATCGCTCCTTCGCTTTTACTTTAGCATGCTTCACATGTTCGTCCGTTCATGAAAAAATCTCCTTGCATGCATTCTGTGTCCGTCCGTTCGTGAACAAATCTCCTCGCATGTGCTCTCCTTGTTCATCCCATTCGTCGTCACGTCATGTTTTATCCATGTACCTGTATCTGTAGTCACTCGTGACAAGACGACATCAAATCCATAAATCTCCTAGTCTACCATGATGCATTGTCCTTCCCTTTCGGATGTAGGTGACGGGGAGAGAGGACAAGGCTATGAAACTGTGCAAGGAAGATTTGAATTTGTGATGCAGGCTCTAGGCGCTGCTGGTGAAAATTGCACAAAAGTCATTGGGAGACTGAGATGGACAATCTAGATCAGTAGTGACTATCCGCAGGATCTGGCTCGGTTGGAGGGCAGATCTGCATAATTTCTTGAGGGAAGCAGTGCAAGTAGCAGAGGGGGTTGGCAGCAAAAACTGTGCAATTCCTCGAAGGAGCTAACAACGGGCTGCAGAAGGCTTGCAGGGAAAAAATGCACAATTTTTTCTGGCAGCTACCAGCAAGCTGTAGGAGTGTTGTTGGCAAAAAATGCGCAACTGCTGGGGCTGGCCTGCTAAACATCCCTATGTAGTTCTAAGTTGAGCAGGATGTTAGGCAACTTGGTGACTACTCATGAAAACTGTGCAATCTTCTAGGTGAGACGCAGGTCGACTGACTAGGTAACTGGCTAGAAAAACTACACAATTTTTTGAGGGAAACAGTGACGGACATTGGGTGTTTGTCCGACATGTCTACGGAGTTTCTTCAGTCAGCAGAGCGGGCATGCTTGGCAGCTTTTCCACAGTTTTTTTGGGGAGTGAGTCCCAAGATCACTACTCGGTCAAACTCTCTGGTTGACCAACTGGAGACTTGGTTGATTTGCATGCAAGCAACATAGATTGAGATAGCTTGCTGAGAAACTTTTGCGATGTTCTAGGTGACAGTCAGTCCAGTCGATTCCAGGATTGTGTAGTTCAAGTTGCTTGGGAGACAATCTCAAGCTCTATGCAATTCTGGGCAGCAATACATAATCATTGAGGGTTGAAACTGCATAGTGCAGCTTAACGAAGGTCTGACTGTTGGAGGGTGATCCAGTCGTTAGAACTTCAACAAAATGACTGTGTGTGAGCAAGTGAACTTGTGTGTACGCGACCTTGCGAACACACACTCAACATGACTCGATGACAACATGCCTCAAATCATCAAGACAACATATACTTAGTGTGACTGACAGACGGTGCAAGCGACAAGAGTGACACTTATGATAGATCGTTGAACGATTGCAATGACGCTTGCGCAACAATGCATACAACTTCGTGTGTGAGTGCGGCGGGTGTTTACGTAGAAAATACAACTTGTATACATGAAGCGAGACCTTGTGCATGGCCAGAACATGACTGCAAGCATGACATTGTGACCAACATGCAAAAAGATGTTCGTTGAAAGGTCAAGTGAGGAGGGTGCAAAGACTCAACACGAGCTCATGGGATGAGCCCGGGTTCTTGCAAAAATCAGGGAAAAACCCAAGGAAGGCTCCAAAATTGAATGCAAACCAAAATTTTGGAGGGTGTTGCAGCCGCTACAACACTTCTGGCTGAGTAATCCACACGGATGCAGCAGTCACAAACACACAAGAAGGGATAGTAAGTACCAGGCACACAAACCTCATTGTTCAAAGAAAAAGCAGACCACTCTCATGTGTTGACAAGCAAGAGCTAAGGCAAACCTTTAAGATAATGGCAATCGGGCCATCATACCGGATGGGAATCCTACACCAAACTATGTGAGGTCTAGTTGGGACTTCATACCGGGGAGATCCCCTGAACGTTGGCGGGTTCGGCACTGCCAACAACACCAAAATATCCTATGCAAGCCAAAACTTGGCCTAGCACCACTCTGTTGTCCTGGAGTGTTCTCACGCCACAACCTGAAGGTGACTCCAATCACCTGCCTTGCACCACCCTACCACCATGAAGAGCCATGTTAAGTTATGGTATGTTCTATGCTTATAACAGTTTACTTCTTTTTCTTATTATATTCCACCGATTAGCAATCACCTATACATAAAGTAAAGTGCAGATAGAACATTAAACGATCGACAAAAAACAAGCCAAGACAAGAGACACAAGATGTGGCGGCTAGCCAGGGACAAACCCCACAATGTGTGGGGAAACCCTTTGATCAAATCTTCTTTTATCTTCAATAATTCAACAGAGAGAAATAGTACAATAAATCTGATTCATATCAGCAGTAGCAAACCCTAAATAGCATCAGCATTACCGACTTTATTATCAAACTAGGGCAGACGATATCTCACAAACCGACCGTCGGATTGACTTCATTCCACCACCAAAAGTTTCGGCTTCTAGAGGAGGTTCAGATGAACCTACAACGCAGTTCCGAAAAGGAGATCTTCTAGGCCACGCAAGTCAATCTTTACTTCTGCAGTTGCAGCTTCAGTTTCAGCAGTTTCTGGCTTCAAACTAGGGCAATCGATATCTTGCAAACTGTTCATCGGATTGACTTCATTCCACCACCAAAAGTTGCAGCTTTCAGAGGAGGTTCAGATGAACCTATAGTGCAGTTCCAAAGAGGATATCTTCTAGGCCACACAAGTCAATCTTTGGATCTGCAGTTGCAGCTTTAGGTTCAACAACTTCCAGCTTCACATGTGTGAGAGAGAGACCATTTCTGCACAGTAGAGAAGAGACTCATTTATGCGTAGTAGAGAGAGAGAGATGTGATGAGAAGTGTGTGAAAAAATGAGGAAAAGTCGTCTTATATTTATACACAACTTTGGTGTTTGAATAGATGCGACTGTTGGGCTTCTGAGCCTACATGAGTTGTAGGTCGTCTTGATAATAATTCCATAATCAAAATAAATTCATATCTCCATGAATACTTATCAGAATCGGATGATGTTTATATCAATCCTACACCTCTCGATGAGAGGAATCTAATAAAAATATTATCATCCATGAATAAGATGAACCACAAGAAGTTTTTCCCTAGTTTCCAATTTTAACAAAGATGCACCAGCCACATATTCTGCTTCAGCTATAGATAAAGCAATTGAACTTTGTTTCTTGTTGAACCAAGACACTAACCTGGAACCCATATAGAATGCACCACCACTAGTGCTTTTTCTGTCGTCAACACTTCCTACCCAATCTGCATCTGTATATGCATGAAGAGTAAGATATGCATCTTTAGGATACCATAAACCAAAGTCCTGAGTTCCTTGAAGATATATGAAAATTCTTTTGACTGCCTAAAGGTGTGATTCCTTTGGATTTGCTTGGAATCTTCCAACTATTCCTACTGCATGCATGATGTCAGGTTGGGTACCTATTAGATAAAGCAGACTGCCAATCATGGATCTATAAGTTGGTTGATGTACTGCTGTTGATTCATCATTTGAGTTAAGACTGCATCCTATTACCATTTGGGTAATACATGTTTAGAATATTCCATCTCGTACCTTTTCAAGATCTGTTTGAAATATTTGGTTTGTGAAAGAAAAATACCATTGTTATTTTGTTGAACATGTAGACCAAGAAAATAGGTAAGTTCACTAAGCAAGGACATTTCACATTCTTGCTACATTATTGAAGCAAAATTCTGACTCATGGATTCTTCATTGCTACCAAAAATGATATCATCAACATAAACAATAATAATTAGCAGTTTATCAATTTCAATCTTTATATATAGATTGCTATATGCTGAACCTTTTGTAAAACCCTGTTGGTGTAGATATTTGTCAAGGTGGTAATACTAGGCCCTTGGAGCTTGTTTCAGACCATAGAGGGCCTTTTTGAGTCTGCATACAAGTTTTGCTTCATTTCCAAGAATGAATCCTTTTGGTCGTTCAATATAAACTTCTTCTTCTAAATATCCATTCAGGGAGGCTGATTTTACATCGATTTGGTATAATTTGAATTTCTGAAAGCTAGAAAGAGCAAGAAACATCCTTATGGCTTCAAATATGGCAACAGGTCCAAAAGTTTCTTCAAAATCTATGCCTTCTTGTTGAGCATACCCTTTACAAACAAGTATGGCCTTGTTTCTAATGACATCTCCATTTTCATTTAGCTTCTTTTTGAATATCCATTTAGTTCCTATAATATTTTTATCATGAGGTCTAGGAACTAATTCCCAAGTATCTTTTTTTTTTAATTTGCTCAAGTTCTTCATCCATGGCCTTGACCCAACATTCATCTTTGCATGCTTCTTTTACATTTTGAGGTTCAGTGGAGGATAACAATGCTAGATAGCTTGAGGTCCCTATAATAATTCTTCTTGTTTGTACACCTACCTCTTTTTCCCCTAAAATTTGAGTTTCTGGATGATTTTTTTGAACATACCTAGACGAAGTCTTTTCTTCTACCATTATCTCTTCTTCGGGTGCTCCATTAGTTTCTTCTTTAGTATGATATTGATTTGATGTGGGAAAATAATCCCCATCTTCTTCATTGTCATAATATTTTGTTGATTTTATGTGTTTTGGATTTTTGCATGCTTCATAAACTACAACATCAATGCTTTCAACAATTTTTGCAAGTCTTTTATTATAACATTTATATCCTTTACTTTTGGAAGAAAAACCAAGAAGAATACCTTCATCTGCTCTGGGTTCAAACTTACCAAGTTTTTCATCAGTACTTTTGATATAACATTTTCTTCCAAAAACTTTAAAGTATTTTATAGTAGGAGTCTTACCATACCAAATTTCGTCTGGAGTTTGAGTGTTGTTTAACCGAAAATTTGCTTGGTTGAGAATAGTTATGGGAACGAATGCAGCTTCACCCCAAAAGGTTGCAGGAGTTCCAGATTCACCTAGCATAGCTCGAGCCATTTGTTGAACTATTATGTTCATTCTTTCAACCACACCATTTTGCTGAGGAGTCCTTGTGGTGGAGAATTGCCTTTTTATTCCATGTTGTTCACAAAAGTCAAAGAATTCATCCGATGTAAATTCCCCTCCTCGATCAAATCTGAGGCATTTGATTTTTCAATCTAATTCATTTCCAACCAAAGCTTTGAAGGCTTGGAACTTTCCTAAAGCTTCATCTTTATGTTTTAGAAGACCTATCCAACACATTCTAGAAAAATCATCAATGAACAAAATAAAGTATTCTTCTCCACGAGGTGACTTTTTCCTTGATGGTCCACATAAATCAGTATGGACAAGTTCAAGAGGCTTACTAGATAACCCTTCCTTTTCAATGAAGTGAACTTTGGTTTGCTTGACGATTTGACATGGTTTGCATATTGTATTTTCTAGGATGTTGATATCTAGAAGATCATGAACAACCTTGAATTTGCACACTTTTCTTATTTGAGGAAAGCTTAGATGTCCCAATCTTCCATGCCATAGCCAGTTTTCATCATTTTTTCTTAGATAGCACTGTTGTTGTCCTCCCTTAAGTATGTATAAGTTGTTTGGAGTTATTGTACCTTTGATCATGGTCTCTCTTGTATCAAGCTCACGAACAACACATATGTTTGATCGAAACACCACTTCATTTACTTGATCACACATTTGCCTGACACTCAACAGGTTATGATTTAAGTCGTCTACATACATAACATTTCCAACTTTAACCTTTTCTTTCAAGAAAACAGAGCCTTTACCTTTTATGATAGTAGGAGTGTTATTTCCAAATGAGACATTCTTTTCCTTTTCTAAGGCATTATATGCGTGAAGTTTTTCTTTGTCACCTGTCATGTGTTTTGAGCATCCACTATCTATGTACCACTAATTTTCTTGTCCTTCTGCATACAAGGCTATACCACATCTTTTTGTTTGAGATTCTTTCATTCTCCATATCTTTGGATTTAATGGAGTTTTCTCCTTTTGAGATGTTTGCTGAAATTTTCTCCTGCATTCAGATTCTTCATGACAAAAGTTGTTATAGATTGAGCATTCTATTTCATTTTCAAGAAGAGAAAAGTTATTATAGGAATTTTTCTTGGTCCCTGTTACATTCCTTTGATTCGTTCTTCTCTAGTCATGATGGTTTTGTAAGAAACACATTAAGCAACTTTGTGTCCAAAATTACGACATGAAAAAAATTGCCCATTGAAGAAGTTCCTGCGACTATCAGATATATTGACTTGGTGATTGTAGTCTCTATTGATATTCATCTTTGGAGCAAATTGAGTATGACTTACATGAGGTTGGTTGTGGCTTCTAGTCATCCTTGGAGTAAGTTGAGTTTGATTTACCGGGTGATCTACTTTATGCCTTTGCTGACGATTGTCATATTGTTCAGTGGTTTTTACTACATCAAGATAGCTTTCGGTGGAGGTTGATGGCTTCTGTGATTGAGATGCTTCTTCAGTATATCCATGAACTGACTTTATTAGAGGAGAGTGCTAAACTTTGATAATTTCATTTAAAGTTTCTGATCCTTTAGCAAATCTAAGATTAAGAGATTTCGTTTTCTCAAGATCCTTTCTTAGACCCACAATTTCACATTCTAGTTTTTCATTGTGTTTCTCTTTTTCAACAAGTTGGTATGTCAATGTATCTATAATCATATTCTTTTCTTTTAAATAGATTTTGAGTTTAGATATTTCTTCATGAAGGTCTTCCTCTTCTAAAGCATCCCAAAAATTATCATCGTCATAAGCCATGAGAAGTCTGTAATCTTGTCCAGTTTCATCTTCATCACTATTAGATAAACCATCGCTATCTTCATGAGTATAGTAACTCCTTTTATTCAAAACTTTTTTTCTATTCCCTTTTGCATATTCCTTTCCGTTTTCAAATTTATCTTTATGACAACATTTGGTAGCATAATGATCGACTCTTCCATAAGAAAAATATTTGAAGGGTAACTTACCTCTAAACCTTCCAGAACCCCGTTGAAGCTTTTTGAAAAAGTTTACCTCATCTTCTTCTTCTTAAATATGTCCTGATTCATTGTGTTCTTTCTTTCCTTTTGCTGAAGCTTTGAATGTGGCTTCTCTCATATCTGATGGTCCTCCTTTTCTCATCTCAAAGATAGTTAAGATTTCGTGAAGCTGCATCATAGTGATATTCTGTAGATCCTATCTTTCTTCTATGGCAGACACTTCGGATTCAAATTTAGCAGACAAGGATCTCAAAACTTTCTCAACTAAGGTAACTTCCTTAATTTCTTCACCTAGATTCTTCATACAATTGACAACCTCATCTATACGTAGGAAGTAAATATCTATGCTTTCATCACTATGCATCTTAAGAGTTTGATACTGAATTCTGAGAGTTTGAATTTTAACACGTTTTACCTGAGAGTCTCCTTCGTAACTCAGAACGATTTTGTCCGATATTTCTCTGGCTAATTTGAGCTACATGACTTTGAAAAACTATGATTGTGACAGACTTCCCAATAAAGTATTGACAACTTTGGCATTGGTTTCATATTTCTTTTTACCTGCCGTATCTGTAGGAACTGCTATTGGAAATGTATATCCTCCTTCCACAATTTCCCAGACATCTGTTCCAAGCGATTGTAGATAGGCTGTGGTTATTATTTTCCAATAAACAAAGTTGCTCCCATCGAAGATTAGCGGTTTGATGGATCCCATGCTTTCTTGATTATTCATGTTGATGGATCTCCCTTCAAGCGATCAAGCTTCTTCTGAAGAACCTACTCTGAAACCAATTGTTGGAAATAATATTGAGAGGGGTCGTGAATCAGTATTATTAGATCAATAATTTTATTTCCCAAATAGATTTATATACGCTACTTCAGTGAAGTGAACTAGAGTGTACATGTGACTGTGCTTAAAGAAACCAACATATATGTAGAGAACTTGTGATTTAGACAATTTATCATGGGTTGAGCTTAAACCAGTATATCAAAGATTTATTAAATAGTGCAGTAAAATCAGAATAAAGCATCACACATAAGCAATACACATGAACACCAAGATTTAAGGTGGAAACCCAATGTGGGTAAAAACCACCTCCTACTGTCATCTCTGTCTTCTTTTAATAATAAGAAAATATGTTTATAGTCTTGTACTAGCACAGACTCATACCAGTACACAGGCTTCTACCTACAAAAGGTTACATCCTTTTCTCATTTTCCAGCTTCTACTGGAAGTGAGCTACAACCCCTTAGCTCTTGTACTAGCCAATATGTTTACTAGTACGTAGGTGCTAGCCTACAGAAAACTCCACTCTTCCAGCAGGGACCACATTTCATGAATTTTCAAACTAGATACTCCTGGATCACAACACCACAAGTTGAAGGCCATGTTTCATCAAATTTTCACACTGGACCCATCAAAGTCTTTTAAACTTAAATCGCATCAACCAATATTCAGTTAATTTGAACAATCAGATCATTGACATGAGAACACTGTGCTAAACCCATAACCCTGCATCATCATCCAAAACCAGCTGTAACCTCAAAAATCATGCATTAGAGTGTATGCGCTACTTGGTTGAACCTAACCTGCATGTATATGCTACTTCCTTTAACCCAACCTACGTATATCTATAAAGATACCAAATCATAAACTTCTGAACCATTCTAAAGATCTACTATCATATTATAGAGTTCAAAATAGATAGCAGCAAGGATCACCCTTCCTTCTCAATCAAGCAATCAATCGGACTCAATTTCCTTATACAACATTTCTACACTCATAACTAAGAGGACTTCATTGACAGACAATAGTAAAAAAACATAATTTGATCAGATAGATCAGTTAGATTTGAACAGAAGCTTTTCTTTTTGTATATGCTACTTGAAAGAGTCGAACCTATGTGTACACACGCTTTGGCTGAGATGAACCTGCGTACAGATCTGCAAATTTTGACTCAGAAATTTGCTGCAGTTTCATACTTCAAAAAAACCCATATCATGATAGATAACAAGTAGAAAAGGTGCAAAACATCATATCTGGTCTCAACCAATATCAGATCATTCAAGAATAAGTCATTTTAAGTCTCATGATTCCTGATCCAATGTTGAACTCAAGGTGCACATGAAAATTTCAGATCTAGTCCCAAACATAACCCTGCAACATAATATATACTTTAGGTAGAAGTATTCCTTAGAATCTCATTGCTTGCACACCTTGGCCTAATGATCTTCTCCTCCTTATATACTCTTAGGCCTTTCTCAATACTTTGGACCAAAACCACTTAGGACCAATACCTAGGGTCAATACCTTGGACCAAAATACCTTAGATCAAATACCTTGGAACAAAAACTTGGTTTTACAACATGTACACGCTTTTCCTCCTATGAAAGTGCATGTATACGTTATACACTACTTTTGTTCTATTAAACTGCGTGTATACGCACCTTGGACAAAGTGAATCAGCGTATATCTTTCTTTCCTCATTCTTTAGAGTCTAATATGTATTCCTTTATTGTTGACCTTTTGCACTGTGAACTTTCATCTAAGTGAGTTGCCATCAAGGATAACACCTATATCATAATGCCAACAATTGAGAGTCTCTAGTTGCTCCCACGAGCCTTCTTGAGTGCAATTGTAGCCTTTTTTGCTAGTGTTATGCTAGTGACTGTGTGATTTAAGGTTATTTTCCAGGGCTAAGACCTAATCGATGCCTAAAACTCCATGAAAGTTCTAGAACTCATAAAATACATGAAAACAATGATTTTGATAACAAACTTTATCAAGGACTTGACTGTACCCCTACTAGACATGAAAAACATTTCGTAAACCATGTCACAAATATGCAATCTACTAGTCATAACAACATAAATGAACATATGAGTGTCATACTTATCTAAGAATTGCTAAGAAACATTGACTCCTTATCATAGTAGTTGCATTATCATCTATTAGGTCATATATTCATTGTACGCTAATTTATTGATGAAAACATGATGAGATCCAACCCTCATCACTGTCATAAAACTTACTCCTAACCAACATAAATAACTAGGATATGACAACCATAAAAACCACATATGAAGAAATACATTTACACATAAAATACCAAGGAGAATGAACTCTTATTAATGAATGCATAGGATGACCAGGTATGGGACTTCCACGAACCACCCAACCATAGATTGGGTTGAACCAAATCTCTATTTAGGCAGTCATCCCTATGCCATAATCTAAGCATGAATGTGGTATCTCATGAAACAAATCCAACAAAAACAAGCCAGGGCTTCCAGAGGCCAAACCACCTCAACCCTCAACTAGTAATTCCACCTCATGGTCAAACATCACTAACCATCACCAGATTGGTCTCCACCCAAGTTGTCTAAGGCTCTGGAGCATTTCTTCCAACCAAGGCTTCTAGGACTAGTAACTCAACCCACAACTGTTGACGGGATCCAAAGTGTTTGTCCAACCAAGGCTCTCCAACCAAGGCTCTACGACTAATAACTCAACACTTTGAGGGATCTAGAGTGTTTTTCTAACCAAGGATCTAGGACTAGTAACTCAACCAAAGTTGTTATAGGGCTTCTCGATTATTTTTCCAATCAAGTCTCTAGGAACTAATAACTCAACCCACAACCAAAGGAATATGAGAACCAACCAAAAAACACAAATAAAACCCACAACACCATCACTATCCAGGAAATGGTAAGGCTAGGAAAAACCATCGTCAATCCTGGAAATCCTAAATGCCAATGAAATATCATAACCAAATGACCACATGCATATGCCATGCATGCCAAAAATAGAAAGGAAATCATACATGCAACTTAGTACCTACAAGAAAAACCCATTGTAGTTGCTGATCCTGATGTCCTCTTGCAGTTTCCTTCTTTCCCTTTGCCTTCTTGCTCCAAATCCCAAGTATGCCATTGTCCTCTAATAGTGTTCAAATAAAACTCTAATCCTCGGCCTCATGCCTTTATAAATACTTTTTCCATTGCCTTTTCTAATTTCCCTTAGCCATAATTAATCACAAGTGATCCCCGTCACTATGTTTCTTCCCAAAATTTAGCTTGGAATATGTGTCCCATGACCAAGGTCTTATTTTTCCTTTGTTAACTTTATTCTACATATTTTTTACTAGAGTTGTAACTGAACTCTCCCCCTTGGGGGAACACCATCCTTGGTGTTCAATGAAACTTACAACCAACAAGATTGCTAAAAAACAAAACATACTACCCATGGAGCTTTATAACTTAGCTCGATGCAATATTTACAATAATTAACCTGTTGAAAAGAAACAATCATGATAAAGATAATAACATGACAACCATAACCACATAACAACCATATCTCTTATTGGAGATTTATATTACAACTCATGGTAGTATTTACATCCATATCCATATATACATACACCAAAACATATACCATAAACATTCACTCAACCATCGAATAGAGAAGGATACATAGCTTGCATCTGACCTGTCATCGCCCATGTAGCTTCAACAGGTCAAAAGTGCTTCCACTTCACTTTAACATGCTCGATTGATTGGTTTTGGAGCATGAGAATATTTCTCTGCAAAATGCATTGAGGTTCGAGCTGGAATTCTCCTTCTGGCTCTACCTACATATAGACCAATCGATCATGTAGTTTTTAACCCCATACAAAAATTACCTGCATACGAATTCTAAATCACATGAAAAACAAAAATGCGAGAGCATAACACATAAAACACATATACACAGAGATTTCCAACTGGATCCCAAACCGGGACTACCAACTTGATTTTTCATTATGTTCCTTTCAATTTTACAATACATATTTATACATGCCAAAGCATCTAATACCATGGACCGAAAAACCATCGCGTCCAAAAACATGGATTGAAAACCATCGCGTCCAAAAAACATGTGCGAAATCATGCACAAAACCATAGGTGGGTCCGCTCAACCTAACATAGGGTCCAAAACCAAAATTTTTTGGGGCGTTGCCCCGGACCCCATAAAGTGGGGTTACGGGTACCCCTCAAACCCCATGTTAACTATGTGGAAAGAATATAACACAACCCAACAGATCATATGATCAACATCTTTAACATACTTCTTAGGCAATGACACATGAAAAAATCATGGAATTTCACTGTCAGAGGGAGTGCAAGTCAATAGCCTATTGGTCCAATCCTTTCAAGAATCTTGAAAGGTCCGAACCGAGGCTCCAACTTGGCACATAATTCAATCCTCAAGGAGATCTTATTGGGCTTTATGCACAAGTACACTTGTTACCCAACCTGAAACTCCTTAAACATCATGTTCTAATTTGCATAGTTTTTATGCCTATCATCTGCTACCATTAGATTATTCTTAATTACCTGCATTTCTTATTCCATTTCTTCCAACATATCCTATCTTATTGATACCCTATCAACTAGATTTCTCCAACTAATGGGAGTATTACAACTCCACCTGTAGAGTGCCTCAAAAGGAATCATCCTCAACTATTACTAATACCCATTGTTGTAAGAAATCTCTACCAGTGGTAGATACTCTTCCCACTTTCACTATTGATGCATGACGTACATTCTCAACATGTCTTCCAAAATCATGTTGATCCTCTCTATCTTTCCATTTTTCTATGGATGATAAGTTGTGATGAAGGCCAATTCTATACCCAAACCTATGTACAACTCGTTCTAGAATCTCAAAGTGAACTTAACATCCTTGTTTGACACAATCTCCTTCAGAACACCATGTAACCTCATTACCTGCATCAAGGAAGAAAAATATACAAGAAGAGGAGATTTCAAAAATGTGTAACAAGAAATGTTAAATTTAGAATGTGCTAAAAATAGACCTGCTAAAAATAGCATGTCTAACAATAGCAATTTGACCAGTGAGGTTATTGGCCACATTGGGTGAGAGGTGAAACTGCTAAAAATAGAAAGTTCTAAAAATAGCATTTCTGGGTCCCTTCCTATTTATAGCAGTCCATAGTCAATCTATAGGAAGTAAAATTAATTTTGGTCTTAACAGTAGTTTAAAATATTAATTAATTAATCTCCATGAGTTAATTAATTATGAAAAACTAAACTTGAAGTCTTTGTGAGATCATGAAATTATTTTCTCCCTTGATTTAGGAATTTATCCCTTGATTAAAGGAGGTAAGGTTCTATTCTATAATGAGAGATTCAGTTGACTTAGTTCTAACTAGTCAAGTCCAGTTAGATTATTTTAACAAGTTGTTAAAATAATAAAATATAGTTTGCTAATGCTTGCATGCATGTGACAACTATTATTTTAGATAACTAAGAATTCACTCATGGATAATTGTTGCATTTCAGTTCTGTCAGAGACTCAGTTGAGATCAAATGTGGGACAGTGTACTATCAAATGCTTGGATATTTCTAGTAGGTATTCATTGCATGGAGAAGGATCTATTATAGGATATTGGAGGACTTGTGGCCTATATATTGAGGCCTAGGTAGTCCATGATTTTCATCTTCTGATTGAAGATCATCAGGATCTTCTGATTACAGAGAGAGCAAGATAGCTATTGAGTTGATTCTTTGTGTATTATGAAGAGGATTTCCACTTGATTGAGTTCTAAAATGAGAGAATCAGTTGACTTAGTTCTAACTAGTCAAGTCCAGTTAGATTATTTTAACAAGTTGTTAAAATAATAAAATATAGTTAGTTAATGCTTGCATGCATGTGACAACTATTATTTTAGATAACTCAGGATTCACTCATGGATAACTATTGCACATTAGTTTTGTCAGAGGCCCAGTTGAGATCAAATGAGGGACAATGTACTATCAGATGTTAAACTATTTCTAGAAAGTTGTTTTTGCATGGTTGAGGAACTAGTGTTCTCAAGGAATATGTAGTTGGACCATTGGTTGTTTTTGGTATGTTGGAATTAATAGCATATGCTTTTGCTATTATTTCCTAAGCAAAATATGTAAGGACCATAGGGAAAGCCTATATAAACAGGGCTTGGGTGGTTCATGAGACATATCTTCATATCTTCATAGTTCAATGAGAATTGAATAGCTTGAGAGTTAATTCTTCTTGTATTGTGAAGAGGATTTCCACTTGATTGATATTACATGGTTGTGGTTTTATGTTGGTGCTTTCCCCGAGATATATCTTGTGTTATGTGTGATTAATTCTCTTGATCAGTTATGCATGTTTCTACGTGATGTTGCTCATGACTTCGATTATGCTTCTGCTTAATGTTTTGTAGAAGTAGAACAAGTATTATGCTTTAGGACATTGCATATATCGGTTTGTTCTATAGGTGAAATTTCTACATGCAAGGAATACCATGTAGAATGTGTTAAAAATAGATAGGTTACCATGTAGAACGAATATTCCTCCTAAGAACAAGTATTATGCTATAGAAATTTCACCTGTAGAACAAACCGATATATGCAATGTCCTAAAGCATAATACTTGTTCTACTTCTACAAAACATTAAGCGGAAGCATAATCGAATCCACGAGAAACATCAAGTAGAAACATGCATAATTGATCAAGAGAAATAATCACACATAACACAAGATATATCCAGGGGAAAGCACCAGCATAAAACACCAACCATGTATTATCAATCAAGTGGAAATCCTCTTCACAATACAAAAAGAATCAGCTCAATAGCTATCCTTCTCTTTCTGTAATCAGAAGATCCTGATGATCTTCAATCAGAAGATGAAAATCGTGGACTATCTAGTCCTCAATATATAGGCCACAAGTCCTCCAATCTCCTATAATTGATCCTTCTCCATGCAAGGAATACTTACTAAAAATATCCAAGCATTTTAATAGTACATTGTCCCGCATTTGATCTCAACTGGGTCTCTGACAAAACTAACATGCAACAGTTATCCATGAGTGAATTCTCAGTTATCTAAAATAATAGTTGTCACATGCATGCAAGCATTAACAAACTATATTTTATTATTTTAACAACTTGTTAAAATAATCTAACTGGACTTGACTAGTTAGAGCCAAGTCAACCGATTCTCTCATTATAGAACTCAATCAAGTGGAAATCCTCTTCATAATACAAAAAGAATCAGCTCAATAGCTATCTTGCTCTCTCTGTAATCAGAAGACCTTGATGATCTTCAATCAGAAGATGAAAATCATGGACTACCTAGGCCTTAATATATAGGCCACAAGTCCTCCAATCTCTTATAATAGATCCTTCTCCATGCAAGGAATACTTACTAGAAATATCCAAGCATCTGATAATACACTGTCCCACATTTAATCTCAACTGAGTCTCTGACAGAACTGACATGCAACAGTTATCCATGATTGAATTCTCAATTATCTAAAATAGTAGTTGTCACATGCATGCAAGCATTAACAAACTATATTTTATTATTTTAACAACTTGTTAAAATAATGTAATTGGACTTGACTAGTTAGAACTAAGTCAACTGATTCTCTCATTATAGAACTCATACTTATTCCCTCAATTAGTGGGAAAACTCATGGGCATGCTCACAAAGACTTCAAATTCAAATTTCCTTAACTAATTAACTCAATTGAATTAATTAATTAATATTTCCAACTACTGTTAAGACCAAAATTAATTTTACTTCCTATAGATAGACTAGGGACTGCGATAAATAGGAAGATACCCAGAAATGCTAGTTTGAGAACTTTCTATTTTTAGCAGTTTCACCTCTCACCCAATGTGGCCAATGACCTCACTGGCCAAACTGCTATTTTTAGACATGTTATTTTTAGTAGGTCTATTTTTAGCACATTCTAAATTTAGCTTTTCTTGTTGCACATTTTTCAACACTCCCTCTCAACAAGAAAGGCTTCCTCTCGAACCTGATCCTGTAACTCTGGAATGTTCTACATGTAACACATCTACTAGGTCCACTTGCTCCAAAAACACTTGGAACAAAAACACTCCCAACTGACCACTCTGTTGGGCTAGGAACATACTTTGATGCTGAAGCTCTACCTGCTGCTAACAAGTGCTCCCTCTTTGACATCAACACTACTGCAACATCTCCATTCATCTCGCACCATTGCACACCTCTCTGTGCCACCTATCACTGTGCAAAACACTTGTGCCTCTCGCATTGCTGCAGCCTACTAGCTATGTGCTATCTTGGGATTCCCTGCACTGTCGCTGTCTCTGCCACTCCATCCACATCTGTCTCTACCCAATCAGTCAATTCCTGCTACTCCACATTGGGGCTCCTATAGCAAGGTCTCATCTAAGAGGTTGGGCACCTCAAGGATACTACCCCTCCTCCTTGAGACAATCACTCTATATCACCGCACCTCCTACCTGGAGGTATGGATGCATGTGATCCCTCTGCCCACCTGGCTCAATGTTTCCCCCTACTGGAGGTCTCTGCATGAGTAGATGTCTCTACTTGATCTCCACTCAGCTTCTCTAGTTATGGCTGCTCCACAACCTTCTGAAGTTGTTGCATCAATCGTGGCTCCTCCACAATTGTCTGAGACTTCTTCGGGCTCTGCATGTTGAGAGGTAATTTACTCTCCCTCTCAACCACCAAGTATCTAACCTTTGCCTTGCTTCCTAAGGCTTTGCATGCATCTTGTACCTCAAGTGCATACAGGTTCTCGACTAGCACACCAATCTATTTCCACTTTCCCGCCATCACAAAATTTTCTAGAAAAAGAGCTGATTTCAAATCAGTGATATCTCCCTCATTCGGACTCCATTCAACTGATTTTTTTTTTTTGAATTTGGGTATTTATCCGCAAGGAACCCAAATCTTCTATTTATTTGTAAAAATTTTGTACAGAAATTTTCAGATCTGCTGTGCAAACTCTCGGCCCAAAACTCAAAACTTTGAAATCTCCTCTTAGTATATTGTTCTCTCCTTGATCACCTGTGCCCTGATACCATGTAGAATTTTGTAGAATTTTTCTACACATCAGCTAGCTCTGATACCATGTAGAAAATTTTCTATAGATTAGCTAGCTCTGATACCATGTAGAAATTTCACCTGTAGAACAAACTGATATATGCAATGTCCTAAAGTATAATACTTGTTCTACTTCTACAAAACATTAAGTGGAACCATAATCGAATTCATGAGCAACATCATGTAGAAACATGCATAACTAAGCAAGAGAAATCAATCACACATAACATAGAATATATCACTGGGAAAAGCACCAGCATAAAACCCCAACACTGTATTATCAATCAAGTGGAAATCCTCTTCAACATACAAAAAGAATCAGCTCAATAGCTATCCTAATCTCTCTGTACTATGATGATCTTCAATCAAAAGATGAAAATCATGGACTACCTAGGCCTCAAAATATAGGCCACAAGTCTAATTTCTCAAGAACATTGCATACTGTCGCTCTCTCTGCCACTCCATTTGCATCTGTCTCTACCCAATCAGTTAGTTTCTGCTACTCCACATCGAGGCTTCTGTAGCAAGGTCTCATCCAAGAGGTTGGGTACCTCAAGGATCCTGCCCCTTCTCCTTCAGACAATCATTCTATATCGCCCCACCTCCTACCTGGAGGTATGGCTGCGTGTGATCCCTCAACTCACCTGGCTTCAGCTGAAAACTGGCAACAAGAAATTGCTAGAAATAGCGCTACTAAAAATAGCAATTTGGGCATCAGTGCTGGATTGGGCAACAGGGAATGAAAAATGGAAGTGCTAAAAATAGAAGTTCTATTTTTAACAGTTCAAGTTGGATTCCTATTTTTAGAGATTTCCTGGTCTAAAATAGGAAGTAAAATTCAAATTTGATCTTATCATCAGTTTGAATATTCATTAATTAATTCTCCATGAGTTATTTAGTAGATCCTTCTCCATGCAAGGAATACTTACTAGAAATATCCAAGCATCTAATAGTACACTGCTCCACATCTGATCTCATTTAGATCTCTGACAGAACTAACATGCAACAGTTATCCATGAGTGAATCCTCAGTTATCTAAAATAATAGTTGTCACATGCATGCAAGCATTAACAAACTAGACTAATTCTGGAAGGAGTTGTTAAGTTCACGTTACTCTAGGTAGTCCATGGTTTGTTATCTCTGTATATCTTAGTTCGGTTACTTTGATGTTGAAGCTCTACCTGCTGCTGACAAGTGCTCCCTCTTTGACATCTGCGCTACTGCAACATCTCCATGCATCTCACACCATTGCACACCTCTCTGTGCCACCTAGCACTCTACAAAACACTTGCGCCTCTCGCATTGCTCTAGCATGTTAGCTATGCACTATCTTGGGATTCCCTACACTGTCGCTCTCTCTGCCACTCCATCTGCATCTACCTCTACCCAACCAGTCCATTCCTGCTACTCCACATCGAGGATCCTATAGTAAGGTCTCATCCAAGAGGTTGGGTACTTCAAGGAACCTACCCCTCTTCCTTGGGACAATCACTCTATATCGCCCCACCTCCTACCTAGAGATATGGCTGCATGTGATCCCTCAACCCACTTGGCTCAAAATTTTCCCCTATTGGAGGTCTCTGCATGAGTGGATGCCTCCACTCTGTCTCCTCTCGGCTTCCCCAATTGTGGCTGCTCCACAACCTCCTGAAGCTACTTCACCAATTGTGGCTCCTCCATAATTGTCTGAGACTTCTTCTGGTACTGCATGTTGAGAGGTAATTTACTCTCCCTCTCAACCACCAACTATCTAACCTTTGCCTTGCTCCTCAAGGCTTTGCATGCATCTTGAACCTCAAGTGCATACAAGTTCTTGGCTAGCACACCAATCTATTTCCACTTTCTCGCCCTCACGAAATTTTCTAGAAAAAGAGCTGATTTTAAATTAGCGATATCTCCCTCATCCGAACTCTGATTCAACCGATTTTTTTTTTTGGGTATTTTTCCGTAAGAAATCCAAATCTACTATTTATTTTTAAAAATTTTGTAGAAAAATTTTCAGATAGGCTTTGCAAACTCTCAGCCCAAAACTTAAAACTTTGAAATCTCCTCTCAGTATACTGTTCTTCCTTGATAACCTTGCTCTGATACCATGTAGAAATCTAACCTATAGAACAAACTGATATATGCAATGTCCTAAAGCATAATACTTGTTCTACTTTTACAAAACATTAAGCGAAAGCATAATTGAATTCATGTGCAACATCAAGTACAAACATGCATCACTGATCAAGAGAAATAATCACACATAACACAAGATATATCCAGGGGAAAGCACCAGCATAAAACTCAACCATGTATTATCAAAGAAGTGGAAATCCTCTTCAACATACAAAAAGAATTAGTTCAATAGCTATCATGCTCTCTCTGTACTCTGATGATCTTCAATCAGAAGATGAAAATCATGGACCACCTAGATGAAAATAGACCTGCTAAAAATGAAAATAGCTTTTCTAAAATGTTCTAAAAATGTTCAAGAAATAGACTTACTAAAATAGCATGTCTAAATATAGTAGTTTGGCTAATGAGGTCATCGGCCACATTGGGTGAGAGGTGAAACTTCTAAAGTAGAAAGTTCTAGAAATAACATTTCTGGGTCCCTTCCTATTTATAGCAGTCCCTAGTCTAACTATAGGAAGCATAATCGAATTCATGAGCAACATCAAGTAGAAACATGCATAATTGATCAAGATAAATCAATCATACATAACACAAAATATATCACTCGGGAAAGCACCAACATAAAACCCCAACACTGTATTATCAATAAAGTGGAAATCCTCTTCAACATACAAAAAGAATTAGCTCAATAGCTATCCTGCTCTCTGTACTCTGATGATCTTCAATCCGAAGATGAAAATCATGGACTACCTAGGCCTCAATATATAGGCCACAAGTCTAATTTCTCAAGAACATTGCATACTGTCTCTCTCTCTACCACTCCGTCCGCATCTGTCTCTATCCAATCAATCAGTTCCTACTACTCCACATTGGGGCTCCTGTAGTAAGGTCTCATCGAAGAGGTTGGGTACCTCAAGGATCCTACTCCTCCTCCTTGGGACAATCACTCTATATCACCCCACCTCCTACCTAGAGGTATGGCTGCATGTGATCCCTCAGCCCACCTGGCTTCTGCTGAAAATCAACAACAAGAAATTGCTAAAAATAGAAGTGCTAAAAATAGCACTGCTAAAAATAGTAGTTTGGGCATTAGTGCTAGATTGGGAAACAGGGAATGAAAAATGGAAGTGCTTAAAATAGAAGTTCTATTTTTAGTAGTTCAAGTTGGATTCCTATTTTTAGATAGTCCCTAGTCTAAAATAGGAAGTAAAATTCGAATTTGGTCTTGCCAGCAGTTTGAATATTAATTAATTAATTCTCCATGAGTTATTTAGTAGATCATTCTCCATGCAAGGAATACTTACTAGAAATATCCAAGCATCTGATAGTACACTGCCCCACATCTGATCTCAACAAGGCCTCTGACAGGACTGACACACAACAGATATCCATGAGTGAATCCTCAGATATCTAAAATAATAGTTGTCACATGCATGCAAGCATTAACAAACTATATTTTATTATTTTAACAACTTGTTAAAATAATCTAATTGGACTTGACTAGTTAGAACTAAGTCAACTGATCCTCTCATTATAGAACTGAACCTTATCACCTTTAATTAAGGGATAAATTCCTAAATCAGTGGGACAACTCATGTGCATGCTCACAAAGACTTCAAATTCGAATTTCCTTAGTTAAATAACTCAATTGAATTAATTAATTAATATTTCCAACTGCTGTTAAGACCAAAATTAATTTTACTTCCTATATATATACTAGGGACTGCTATAAATAGGAAGGAAACTAGAAATGTTATTTTCAAAACTTTCTATTTTTAGCAATTTCACCTCTCACCCAATGTGGCCAATGACCTCACTGGCCAAATTGCTATTTTTAGACATGCTATTTTTAGCAGGTCTATTTTTAGCACATTCTAAATTTAATATTTCTTGTTGCACATTTTTCAACACTCCCTCTCAACAAGAAAGGCTTTCTCTTGAACCTAATTTTGTAACTCTAGAATGTTCTGCATGCAACACATCTACCCAGTCCACTTGCTCCAACAGAACTTGGAATAAAAACACTCCCAACTGACCACTCTGTTGGGCTAGGAACATACTATGATGCTAAATCTCTACCTGCTGCTAACAAGTGCTCCCTCTCTAACATCTGCGCTACTACAACATCTCCATGCATCTCGCACCATTGCAAACCTCTCTATGCCACCTAGCATTGTGCAAAACACATGTGCCTCTCGCATTGTTGTAGCCTGCTAGCTATGCGTTGTCCTTGGATTCCCTACACTGTCGCTCTCTCTGCTGCTCCATCCACATTTGTTTCTACCCAATCAGTTAGTTCCTGCTACTCCACATCGTGGCTCCAGTAGCAAGGTCTCATCCAAAAGGTTGGGTACATCAAGGATCCTACCCCTCCTCCTTGGGATGATCACTCTATATCACCCCACCTCCTACTTGGAGGTATGGATGCATGTGATCCCTCAACCCACCTAGCTTCTGCTAAAAATTGGCAACAAGAAATTGCTAAAAATAACACCGCTAAAAATAGCAGTTTGGGCATCAGTGCTGGATTGGGTAACAGGGAATTAAAAATGGAAGCGCTAAAAATAGAAGTTCTATTTTTAGTAGTTCAAGTTCTATTCCTATTTTTAGATAGTCCCTGGTCTAAAATACAAAGTAAAATTCGAATTTGGTCTTACCCAACCTATTCTTACCCAATCAATCAAGTGGAAATCCTCTTCAACATACAAAAAGAATCAACTCAATAACAATCCTGCTCTCTCTGTACTCTGATGATCTTCAATCAAAAGATGAAAATCATGGACTACCTAGGCCTCAATATATAGGCCACAAGTCTAATTTCTCAAGAACATTGCATACTGTTTCTCTCTCTGCCACTCCATCCGCATCTGTCTCTACCCAATTAGTCAGTTCCTACTACTCCACATCGGGGCTCCTGTAGCAAGGTTTCATCCAAGAGGTTGGGTTCCTTAAGGATCCTGCCCCTCCTCCTTGGGACAATCACTCTATATCGCCCCACCTTCTACCTGGAGGTATGGCTGCATGTGATCCCTCAGTCCACCTGGCTTCCATTAAAAAGTGTTAATAAGAAATTGCTAAAAATAGAAGTGCTAAAAATAGCATTGCTAAAAATAGCAGTTTGGGCATCAGTGCTAGATTGGGCAACAGGGAATAAAAAATCGAATTCCTAAAAATAGAAATTCTATTTTTAACAGTTCAAGTTGGATTCCTATTTTTAGACAGTCCCTTGTCTACAATAGGAAGTCAAATTCGAATTTGGTCTCACTAGCAGTTTCAATATTAAAAAAATTAATTCTCCATGAGTTATTTAGTAGATCCTTCTCCATGCAAGGAATACTTACTAGAAATATCCAAGCATCTGATATTACACTGCCCCACATCTGATTAGTTCAGTAAATTAGTTAAGGAAATTCGAAATTGAAGTTTTTGTGAGCATGCACATGAGTTGTCCCACTGATTGAGGAATTTATCCTTAATTTACTCCATTGATTGAGGGAATAAGTATGAGATCTATAATGACAAAATCAATTGACTTATTTCTAACTATTCAAGTCTAGTTAGATTATTTTAACAAGTTGTTAAAATAATAAAATATAGTTTGTTAATGCTTGCAAAGGTTGTACTCTGGGAATCCCTTTGGAAATTTCACCTGTAGAACAAACCGATATATGCAATGTCCTAAAGCATAATACTTGTCCTACTTCTACAAAACATTAAGCGAAAGCATAATCGAATTCATGAGCAACATCAAGTAAAAACATGCATAACTGATCAAGAGAAATCAATCACACATAACACAGAATATATCACTGGGGAAAATACTAGCATAAAACCCCAACACTATATTATCAATCAAGTGGAAATCCTCTTCAACATACAAAAGAATTAGCTCAATATCTATCTCGCTCTCTCTATACTCTTATGATCTTCAATCAGAAGATGAAAATCATGGACTAACTAGGCCTAAATATATAGGCCACAAGTCCTCCAATCTCCTATAAGAGATCCTTCTCCATGCAAGGAATACTTACTAGAAATATCCAATCATCTGATAGTACATTATCCCACATTCGATCTCAACTGGGTCTCTAACAGAACTGACATGCAACAGTTATCCATAAGTGAATTCTTAGTTATCTAAAATAATAGTTGTCACATGCATGCAAGCATTAACAAACTATATTTTATTATTTTAACAATTTGTTAAAATAGTCTAACTGGACTTGTCTACTTAGAACTAAGTCAACTGATTCTCTCATTATAGAACTCATATTTAATTCCTCAATCAGTGGAGGAAATTAAGGATAAATTCCTCAATCAATGGGACAACTCATGTGCATGCTCACAAGGTCTTCAAATTTGAATTTCCTTAACTAATTAACTCAACTGAATTAAGTAATGAATATTTCCAACTGTTGTTAAGACCAAAATTAATTTTACTTCCTACAGATAGACTAGGGACTGTTATAAATGGAAGGGACCCAGAAATTGTATTTTAGAACTTTATATTTTTAGTAGTTTCACCTCTCACCCAATGTGGCCAATGACCTCACTAGCTAAACTGCTATTTTTAGACATGCTACTTTTAGCAGGTCTATTTTTAGCACATTCTAAATTTAACATTTCTTGTTGCACATTTTTCAACACTCCCTCTCAACAAGAAAGGCTTTCTCTCAAACCTGATCCTGTAACTTTGGAATGTTCTGCATGCAAAACATCTACCCAGTCCACTTAATCCAACAACACTTGGAACAAAAACACTCCCAATTGACCGCTCTATTGGGCTAGGAACATACTCTGATGTTGAAGCTCTACTTGCTATTGACAAGTACTCCCTCTCTGACATCTGCGCTACTACAACATCTCCATGCATCTCGCACCATTGCACACCTCTGTGCCACCTAGCACTTTGCAAAACACTAGTGCCTCTCGCATTGCTGCAGCCTGCTAGCTATGCACTATCCTGGGATTCCCTGCACTATCATTCTCTTTTCCGCTCCACCCGCATCTGTCTCTACCTAATCAGTTAGTTCCTGCTACTCCATGTCAGGGTTCCTGTAGCAAGGTCTCATCCAAGAGGTTGGTTACCTCAAGGATGTTGCCCCTCCTCATTGGGACGATCACTCCACATCACTGCACCTCCTACATGGAGGTATGGCTGCATGTGATCCCTCTGCCCACCTGGCTCTTCCCACCTGGCTCGAAGTTTCCCCGTACTAGAGGTCTTTGCATGAGTAGATGTCTCTACTCGATCATCACTCATCTTCCCTTGTTGTGGATGCTCCACAACCTCCTGAAGCTGTTGCACCAATCGTGGCTCCTTCACAATCGTCTGAGACTTCTTCTGGCTCTGCATGTTGAGAGTTAATATACCATCCCTCTCAACAACCAAGTCTCCATCAGTTGCCTTGCTTCTCAAGGCTTTGCATGCATCTTGAACCTCAAGAGCATACAATTTCTTGACCCATGAACCAATCTGCTTCACCTGTCTAGTGATGATGTGTCCAAAAAAAACGTTTCCATTACTAAAGACTACATCATAGCCTCTGTCTTCCAGCATCATGATCAACACCAAGTTTCTCTTTAGTCCTGGTACATACTTGACATCAGTCAAGGTAGGGCGAGCTCCATGCTCCCTCTAAAAAATAACCGTGCCTATACCTGAGACACTATACTTTTCATCATTACCCATCGCTATGAGTATCTAGAGATCTTTCTTCTCCAAAGTACTGAACAAACTCTTATCGCCGGTCATGTAGAAAGAAGCTCCACTATCAAGAAACAAACCACTTCCCACCATGGATGAAACCATGCATGTGAAGATTATGAAATCCAACTCAAACTGTGAAGCCAGTGCCTCACCTTCAGATCCTTCTTTGGATTCCTTCTTGGATTTCCTTTGTAGACAATTCGCAGCATAATGGCCCACCTCATGACAACGAAAGCATCGCACTTTCTATTTGTCAACCTTCTTCCCATCATTGAAAGAATTGGATTTGGAAAGAGAAACCTTCTCCTTCCCCTTCTTCATCTTACATGCTAAGGCATAATTCTCCTCATCATGCATGGATGAAGAACTATCTTTGGTGCTCCATCTGATCTCCTCCTGCATCAAATCATACCATAGTCATTCCCAATATGGCAGTTCTCCCTTCCATTAACCAAGTCCTGGCAGCCATGCTAGCTCTTAGGAAGGCCAAGGAGTGCTAGACTCACCATATCCTCATTCGATGTCATGATCCCTACAATTTCAAGCTCATCCCTACATGTGATGAGCTTGGTCAGATACATAGAGATTGTCTCATCCCTTTCACACTTGATCTTTCGAAGTTTGTCCTTCAGTGCCAACTTCATCTAATCACTGGTATTCTGATATAAATCTTTCAATGTTTCCACATTGCATGTAGAGTCTCCTTCCCATGAAGGCTCGAGACAATGTGATCTCGCACTCCCTCCAAGAGAATTCTCTTAACTCTAGCCACAGACTTCCTCCATTCCACCTACTCAGTCTTGTCAGTAGGCTTAGGAATTTCTTGATCAATGAAATCTTTAAGGCCATTATCTTCCGAAAATGTCTCCATGCAATCCTTCCAAGCTATATAGTTTGAGCTACCATCAAGGGCATACTCAAGCATCAAACCATAGAATTCCATTGATGAAAAAGATGTGATAAAAACTTGAGATCTATATCCCGAATAATAAACTTTGAATTTATCCTGCTAGTATATTGTTCTTGCTTGATAACATGTGCTCTAATACCATGTATAATTTTTCTACAAATCAGCTATCTCTGATACCATGTAGAATTTTGTATAATTTTTCCTACAAATCAGCTAGCTTTAATACCATGTAGAAAATTTTCTACAAATCAGCTAGCTCTAATACCATGTAGAAATTTCACCTGTAGAAAAAACCGATATATGCAATGTCCTAAAGCATAATACTTGTTCTACTTCTACAAAACATTAAGTGGAAGCATAATCGAATTCATGAGCAACATCAAGAAAAAACATGCATAACTGTTCAAGAGAAATCAATCACACATAACACAGAATATATCACTAGGAAAACACCAGCATACAACCCCAACAATGTATTATCAATCAAGTGAAAATCTTCTTCAACATACAAAAAGAATAAGCTCAATAGCTATCATGCTCTCTCTGTACTCTGATGATCTTCAATCAGAAGATGAAAATCATGGACTAACTAGGCCTCAATATATAGGCCACAAGTCCTCCAATCTCCTATAAGAGATCCTTCTCCATGCAAGGAATACTTACTAGAAATATCTAAGCATCTAATAGCACATTGTCCCACATCTTCTCTCAATTGGGTCTCTCACATAACTGACATGCAATAGTTATCAATGAGTGAATTCTTAGTTATCTAAAATAATAGTTGTCACATGCATACAAGCATTAATAAACTATATTTAATTATTTTAACAACTTGTTAAAATAATCTAGCTGGACTTAACTAGTTAGAACTAAGTCAACTGATTCTCTCATTATAGAACTCATACTTAATTCCTCAACCAGTGGAGGAAATTAAGGATAAATTTCTCAATCATTGAGACAACTCATGTGCATGCTCGCAAGGACTTCGAATTCGAATTTCCTTAACTAATTAACTCAACTAAATTAATCAATTAATATTTCCAACCGTCGTTAAGACCAAAATTAATTTTACTTCCTATAGATAGATTAGGGACTGCTATAAATAGGAAGGGACCCATGGATAACTGTTGCATGTCAATTCTATCAGAGACCCAGTTGAGATCAGATGTGGGACAATGTACTTTCAGATGCTTAACTATTTCTAGTAAGTAGTTTTTGCATGGTTGAGGACTACTGTTCTCAAGGAATATGTAGTTGGACCATTGGTTGTTTTTTGTATGTTGGAATTAGTAGCATATGCTTTTGCTATTATTTCCTAAGCAAACAACGTAAGGACCATCAAGAAAGCCTATATAAATAGGGCTTGGGTCGTTCATGAGCCAAATCTTCATATCTTCATAGTTCATTGAGAACTGAAGAGCTTGAGAGCTAATTCTTCTTGTATTGTGTTGAGGATCTCCAATTGATTGATAATAAAGAGTTGGGGTTTTATGTTGGTGCCTTCCCCTGGTTATATCTTCTATGTTATGTGTGTTTGATTTCTCCATATCAGTTATATGCGTTCTTATTGGTGTTGCTCATGAATTCGATTAGGCTTCCACTTAATGTTTTGTAGAAGTAGAACAAGTATTATGCTTTTGAACATTGCATATATCAGTTTGTTCTACATGTGAAATTTCTAAAGGGATTCTGATAGTATAACTTTTGCAAGCATTAAAAAACTATATTTTATTATTTTAACAACTTGTTAAAATAATTTAACTAGACTTGACTGGTTAGAACTAAGTCAACTAATTCTCTCATTATAGAGCTCATACTTATTCCCTCAACCAATGGAGGAAATTAAGGATAAATTCCTTAATCAGTGGGACAACTCATGTGCATGCTCACAAAGACTTCAAATTCGAATTTCCTTAACTAATTAACTCAACTGGATTAATTAATTAATATTTCCAATTGCTGTTAATACCAAAATTAATTTTACTTCCTATAGATAGACTAGGGACCACTGTAAATAGGAAGGGCCCTAGAAATATTATTTTTAGAACTTTCTATTTTTTGTAGTTTCACCTCTCACCCAATGTGGCCAATGACCTCATTGGCCAAACTGCTATTATTAGACATGCTATTTTTAGCAGGTGTATTTTTAGCACATTCTAAATTTAACATTTCTTGTTGCACACTTTTCAACACTCCCTCTCAACAAGAAAGGCTTCATCTCGAACTCGATCTTGTAACTATGGAATGTACTGCATGCAACACTTCTATCCGGTCCACTTGCTCCAACAACACTTGGAACAAAAACACTCCGAACTAACCAGTCTGTTGGGCTAGGAACATACTCTGATGCTAAAGCTCTACCGGGTGCTGACAAGTTCTCCCTCTCTGACATTTAAGATACTGCAACATCTCCATGCATCTTGCACCATTGCACACCTCTCTGTGCCACCTAGCACTGTGCAAAACACTTGTATCTCTCGCATTACTGCAACCTATTAGCTATGCGTTGTCCTGGGATTCCCTGCACTATCACTCTCTTTGCCACTCCATCCACATTTGTCTCTACCCACTTAGTTAGTTCCTGCTACTCCACATTAGGGCTCCTGTAGCAAGGTCTCATCCAAGAGGTTGGGTACCTCAAGGATCTTGCCCCTCCTCCTTGCGATGATCACTCTACATCGCCCCACCTCCTACCTGAAGGTATGGCTACATGCGATCCCTCTACCCACCTAGCTCGAAGTTTCCCCCTACTAAAGGTCTCTGCATCAGTAGATGTCTCTACTCAATCTCCTCTCAGCTTCCCCTATTATGGCTGCTCCACAACCTCCTGAAGCTGCTGCACCAATCATGGCTTCTCCATAATCATCTGAGACTTCTTATGGCTCTGCATGTTGAGAGGTAATATACCCTGCCTCTCAACTACCAAGTCTCCATCAGTTGCCTTGTTGTCCAAGGCTTTGCATGCATCTTGAAACTCAAGTGCATACAGGTTCTTGACCCATGAACCAATCTGCTTCACCTTTCTACTGATGATGTGTCTAAGGAAAACCTTTCCCTTATTGAAGACTACATCATTTCCTCTGTCTTCCAACATAACGATCGACACCAAACTTCTCTTTAGTCTTGGTACATATTGTTACACAACAATTTGTCACCATCCCTGTTACCCCTTCTCCCGCACCTTGGAGGACTCATTCCAGGACCTGTGAGAAGTGACATGACCTAGAAACACTTGCATTGTATTCCCCTAAGTATGAACTTCATATGCCCTGAAGACATCTTCTGCAAAAAACCCATAAAAACAGCCCTTTTTCCATTGGCGCGGTTTCACTGTGTATCACTCGCACCAATGGGGGAAATCCTCCAAAGAGGGCGCCCCAGCTGGCGCTCTATCTCAGAGTCACACTCGCGCTAGCCAAAATGGGTAGTGTTTTTAACAAACCAACATTCGAAGGTTCTTCTTAACCCACTCCTGAACTGAATCTATCTTGAGTTGGTTTGGTTTGGCTTGGCTTCAAATCTCCATAGAGGGGAAGTAGTTTTCCACCTCTCATGGAAGATTCTTAGTGATAAAGCCAATCCCATGAATATTGTGGATGATCCTAACTCCTTCTCCTTTATCTATAAAATCTTGTCTTTTTGCCTTTGACAAGCTAGTTCCAGAATTCCGAAGATTGAGAATTGTCAAGTTCATGCTGCAAGAAGCCTTCTTCATTCCCATAAGGCTAAATCTAAAGTAAGGAGATTCTTGTCCAAATAACCAAGGAGAGAGAGGCTTGTTCCCATTCCCAACAAGCTTTGCAAGGCATGCGCTACTGATCATCCAGCCAAAGGAGGATTTGACGTCAGAACTATGGTTGTATTCTTCTTTGTTTATCAATAATAGACGACTATTATTATGGTTCCACTCTTATTGTCTTTGTAATATGATGAGTTATATCCTTTCTGACTAATATATAGTTGCATCTATTGGATTTTATGATTATGTTTGTGTCGTTCTTTGCATGTGCAGGTGTCCATTCATGGAGATCGTGGGGATCGTGACCAGCTGGAGCAAAGGAATGGGAGCGTCAACTCTTCTACACGTACTAGCATTAGAATCCAGGTAGGCCCTCATCATAGGTCTTTAATTTTCAAGTAGGAACTTGCGTGATAGCGTTGTTTGATTGTTGCTAGAACCATTCAGGGCTAGTAGGGATCGCCTCTATTTGCAGAGGGGATTTACCTCCACAACAATTTGGCGACTCCACTGGGGAGTTAGCTTTTTGTCTTGTTGTTTGATTTGTAAAATTTAGACGGAGCCTGAAGTGCGGCTAGATAGCCTTCGAAACGCTATTGCCCTGCATTAGCGAAGTAGATCAATGCCACTTCAATCCATCTCCGGTTTGGGTTACGAACTGAACAGCTTGGAACTTGCCTTATTTCTTGGTTGTTTCTTGGTTTTTCCTGCTTGGTTAGCCTTCTAGGTTGAGTTCTTGTACTGCTTCTCGTCCCTTGGTGTACTTGGTTGCTGTTGGCCTAGCTTTGGCTTGCTTGTTTTTTATTTTTGCATAGAAAACTTGACTGGCGCGCTTTTATAGTGTTACAGTTGCACCAATTGGCGCTAGTTGCTCATTGACAACCCACACCAATCCCTAAAAGGCTCTAGTTGCAGCTTGACAGTCGCGCCAGGACTGGGAACTTTTGAAGTTTGCTTGGTTCTGAGCCTCTTGAGCTTGGTTTTTTGTTATGTGTACCTTTTTTCAACTACTTGAGTGTGTTGGAGTGTTGTTTGACTGGCTTTGATCTTTACCCTTTGGGTGTTTTCCTTTTTCCATCGATTTCACATTTCTAGCCCTAGGGCATCTAGTGGATTTGTGTGTCGAGCCTTCCTCAGGTGTTTTTGATCTTCTATTGGTCTAGTCGACTCTATGATTGCTCCCTTGCACTTTTTTCGTGGTTGTAAATCATTTTATTGCGTTATTTGGGTGACTTGCTCTGTTTTCACTTGAATTTCGCTTAGTTTCGCCTTGATCCTAGATTACACGGCTCATTGGTGTCTTTGGGACTTTTCTCATTCTTTGGAGGTTTGATTTGCAGTTTAGGGATCTGAATGTGCTTGTATTGAGTAGAATTTGTTTGTTATCATTTCTCAAAGTTTTTTTAGTGCATTTTTCCATCAACATAAAAGAAAAGATCTCTTTTGCTTTGCATTAGTTAATGAGAATTAGAGCTTTTCATTGTGATTAGTGATTAGTGATCTTGAAGAAAAGTTTGTTAATTTCCATTAGCTGCATTAGAGAGGTTATTTTCTATTTTGTGATCATTTTGTTTGCATGAAAGCTCTCAAACCCTCTTGTAACTAGCATTCATTGAATGAAATGACATATTTTGGCATATAGTTTGCATCTAGGGAATTTTGAGATATTACATACGGTAAGGCCTGAAAACTGAAACCTAATACAAGATCAACGTTAAAATGAACTTAATGAATCTAACAATGCATTGGAACATAACGCACACTATTTAGAGGTCTAGGCTAAAGACGTGCTCCGGCGTCGTTAAACCTAGT
>APFE030508203.1:2409-15986 GCA_000404065.3 Pinus taeda | reverse complement strand
CTCAATCAACAGAGCAGCCTAGACCATCTCAGAAAGGTCCCCCAAAGTGGTTGATGAAGACACTTGAAAGTGTTCATCCTAATGAAATTGGAAAAACAAGAACCAGAAACCCAAACCGACAAAATGGAGGTGATGTAGATGACTCTAATTCACCTGTTGATATGGATGTTTCTTATGATTGCGAATTGAACTTGTCTACAGATTTTGAGCCAACTTCCTTTAAATAAGCTGCTTCTCATGATGAATGGAAAGAAGCGATGGAAAAGGAGTATGATGCCCTCATAAAGAACGACACTTGGAAGCTGTTTGATCCTCCATTTGGAACCAAACCAATTGGCTGCAAGTGGGTCTACAAGAACAAGTACAAAGCTGATGGCTCACTTGACAAGCACAAAGCTAGGCTTGTGGCAAAAGGTTTTGCACAGAAGGAAGGGGTCGATTATGAGGAAACTTTTGCTCCCACAGCAAAATGGCCACCATCCGGACACTCTTTGCACTGGCAGCTCAGAACGGTTGGAAAGTCCATCAAATGGATGTAAAAACTGCCTTCTTGAATGGAGATCTAAAAGAAAATGTTTTTATGTCCCAGCCTGAAGGATTTGCTGTGAAAGGACATGAACATAAAGTATGCAAACTTGTGAAGTCCTTGTATGGCCTCAAACAAGCACCACGAGCCTGGTATGAAAAACTAACCGAGCATCTTCTGAAACTCAACTTCAATCATTTTGATCTTGATGATGCAACTTTATTTGTCAAGAAAGTTGGCAAAACAGTTGTATATCTTGTGGTATATGTAGATGATCTTTTAATGACATGGAACAATGAAAGCTACATTGCATCCATAAAGAAGGAATTGGGGAAAAGTTTTGAAATGACTGATTTGGGCTATGTTCATTACTATCTTGGCATTGAAGTCACCCAACATCCAAAGTCCATATTTCTTTCTCAAAAGAAATACATTGGAGATTTGTTGAATAGGTTTGGCATGACAGAGTGCAATCCTCTTACTACTCCAATGGAACAAAACTTAAAGCTCACATCTATTGAAGGAAAGGATTTTGAGGATGCAACAAAATATAGACAACTTGTAGGAAGTCTCATCTACCTCACTACTACCAGACCATACATTTCATTTGTTGTTGGAATCCTCTCCAGGTTTATGCAAAAGCGTTGTGAGGGACATTGGTCTGCTGCAAAAAGAGTTCTAAGGTACTTGAAGGGAACTCAAGACCTTGGAATCAAGTATACATAGGTGGACGACTTCAGCTTGATTGGATACTCTGATTCAGACTTCGATGGAAACAAAGAAACTGGGGTATCTACTTCAGGATATGCTATTGGATCAGGAGATGTCTCCTGGAGATCACGCAAACAATCAGTTCTAGCAGATTCCACAACAGAAGCAGAATACGTGGCAGCAGCTGAAGCAACGGAAGAAATTGTGTGGCTCAGGAAAATTCTTGAAGATTTGCAGGTAAAACAAGTATAATCAACTCCACTCATGATTGACAACACCTACGCAATAAAGTTGGCCAAGAACCCAAAGTTCCATGATTGAACGAAGCATATCAATACTAAATATCATCTGATTCGACATCATGTTGAGGCCAAAACAATCCATCTCCATCATTGTTCACAAATGAGAAAATTGTAGACATCTTCACCAAAGCACTTGGAAGGGAAAAGCTTGAACGATTCAGAATGATGCTTGGACTCACCAACATCCCTTCAGATTAAGGGGGGGAATGTTGACACCTAATCTTCATGATTGGGGGAATTTAATGTAAATAAATAAATTAGGAATGTGAACAGTCATCGGGAGATGAAATGAACAATCACTCCTTATTGTATATAACAATGACCTACCTATGGAATAAGAGACGAATCAGTTGTTTGTTTTGTGGAGTTACTACCTGGCATGACACCTCTCAACATGTAGCGCCAAAAGAAGTCTCAGACGATTGTGGAGGAGCCACGATTGGTGAAGCAGCTTTGGGAGGTTTTGCAACAACCACGACTAGAGAAGCTGAGAAGAGATCGAGTAGAGACATCTACTCATGCAGAGACCTCTAGTAGGGGGAAATTTCGAGCCAAGTGGGCAGAGGGATCACATGCATCCATACCTCCAGGTAGGAGGTGGGTCGATGTGGAGTGATCGTTCCAAGAAGGCTGGAATAGGGGCAGGATCATTGAGGTACCAAACCTCTTTGATTAGACCTTGCTACGAGAGCCCTGACAAGGAGTAGCAGGACTGACTGATTGGGTAAAGACAGATGCAGATGGAGCGGTAGAGAGAGCTACAGTGCAGGAGTCCCAGCACTGTGTAGAGCTAGCAGGCTGCAACGATGCAAGAGGCACATGAGTGTTACACCAGTGCATGGCACAGAGAGGTGTGCAACGGTGCGAGATGCATGGAGTGTTGTAGCAGCTCAGAGGCCAGAGAGGGAGCACTTGTCAGTAGCAGGTAGAGCTTTAGCATCAAAGTATGTTTCTAGCCCAACAGAGAGGTGAGTTGAGAGTTTTTTTTGTTCCGAGAGTTGCTGGAGCAACCACACTTGGTAGAAGTGTTGCATGTAGAACATTCCAAATTTACAGGATCATGTTCGAGTTGAAGCCTTTCTTGCTGAGAGGAAGTGTTGAAAATGGCAACAAGAAATGCTAAAAATAGAAGTGCTAAAAATAGCACTGTTATAAATAGCAGTTTGGGTACCTGTGTTGGATTAGGCAACATGGAATGAAAAATGGAAGTGCTAAAAATAGAATTGCCATTTTTAGTAGTTCAGGATGGATTCCTATTTTAGTCAGTCCCTGGACTAAAAATAGGAAGTAAAATTCGAATTTGATATTAACAGCAGTTTGTAAATTAATTAATTAATTCATCTTGAGTTAATTAGTTAAGGAAAATCAAACTTGAAGTCTATGTGGGGACATGCAAGAATTTATCTATTAATTGAGGAGTTTATCCTTTAGTTAAAGAGATAAGGATGAGTTCTAATTTGAGTGGTAATTAGTTGGCTCAGTTAATTGAGTCAAGTCCAATTAGATTGATTTAAACAGTTTGTTTAAATTAATGTGAGTTCAGTTAGTTAATGCATGCTTGCATATAACCGTTGCACTTCAGATAATGGAAGATTCTCTCATGAATAACTCATGCATGTCAGTTCAGACAGAGACCTAGTTGAGATCAGAGAAGGGACAATGTACTAACAGTTGGATGAATATTTTTCCTATAAAGGAAGCTCATCCATGATGAGGATTTATCTCCTTCAAGACTGCATAGTTGGATTAGAGGTTAATGAGTGTGTGAAGAGGCCAATTCACACAAGTGGCTGCACTGGACCCCAATCAAAATTGCGCAAAGAAATAGGAGGCTTGGGGGCATATCAGGAGGTTTGAGAGAGGCCTTTGACTATCTATGAGTAGCAGAGGTATTGCAGAGAGAGCAGGATAGCTTTTGAGCTAATTCTTTTTGTAATACTGGCTATATTTCCACTTGTATGATAATACAGAGTTAGGGTTTTAGGCTGAGGCTTTCCCTTGGTTATATCTTCTGTGCTATGTGTGATTGATTTATCCATATCAGTTATATGTGTTCTTATTGATGTTGCTCATGTTCGATTAAGCTTCCACTAAGTTGGTTGTAGAAGTAGATAAAGTATTTTGCTTTAGTCTATTGCATTACTAGGTGAACTATAGTGGGAATTTCTACACATGTCGATATACATCTATAAACGAAGACACCACTCAAGGGATATGATACCTATGAGGTCCACAAGTGACAAAAGAGATCATGCGCATGGGAGCAGTGGTAGAAGGATTAATGCAAGGATGGGGTAAAGGAAAGAAACCAATAATGGATGAGGTTTTGAATAAACCTACACCAACACTCTCATAACCCCTAGGGTTATCTCCAACAATTGGGAAAAGATTCCCTATAGAATTAAGCTAGGTATACAACACACAATAGTCCACATAATCAATTGTGATTATATTTCCTTCATGAGGAAAGAAAAGAACATGAAATACCAAAGACATGATAATGCACATAACATAAAACAAACTACAACCAAGGAGTAGGTTATAGTCCAAGGGAGCATCAACAAATTCAACATCAACATAGGCAGTCTTTCCCCCTAGCTTGATGGAAAACTTAGGAAGAACCCCTTGAGGTACAAAATCGTGTCCATAAAATGCCTGAAGAGTGGTATTAGACATAGTGAGTTCTAGAGAATTGAGAGCTTTCTTGCATGATGCTGACATAACAAAGGTAAAATAGCCTTCAACCACTAGCATGTAATGAATATTCTTATGAAAAATTCACACACAAATATGGAAGGCAATTTGGTGGGAAAGCCTATACCAAGAAGTGTCAATATTAAGAGTGATAAGACTAGAATCCAAGGGACCCACCCCCTAATTTTATTCAGCAACGCTTTGCATTGTAGAGGGAAGCTTTGGAAAATCTCCAAGGAAAACACAGAAAAAGGAGCTTGGGATAAATATTTGACAATACTGTAGTGTTGGGCAACACGTGCAGATGGATTATGTGTTGACATGTAAATGACACACTTAAGTGGGTGATATACTAGCTCCATAGACTTATCTAGTGTGAGAGGTCTAGTGGAAGCAACCAGGGTGGTTGAATCCGTAGAGGAAGAAATCGACTCAGGAGTATCATAATATTTGGCTCATGTAGTTACATTAAATTTCTCTTGACAAATAAAGATATACATATTATTGGAAAGATGAAAATATGGCCTCCCATTGCTCCCTTGCAGAGGTTAAGAAGCCTACGAAACCATTATTGTTGAGGATGTGTAGGGAATGGATGAGTTAAGACAACTAACTAGTGAGTAGTAGGTGGTGGTGCAAGAAGTTGATGGACTTCATCCATGTAAGAGCACTCATGAGTCAAATGCTCACTTTGACAAATTTGGCAAGGGAACTTTATCTTGCGATGTTATTCATTGGTTCCCCCACCCTGGTTAGATGGATTTGGTCGAGTCTCCTAAGAATGATTATTCTTTTGTTTATTTTCCTTGCTCTTTTTACCGCCAAGTTTTTGAGAGTTATTGGGTTATGTGGACTTCACCGAGAGAACACTAATGGGTTTCTTAGAAGAGGCTACTTTTTCAAAGCTAGTCACATTTTCTGGGGCTTCTAATGTAACAATTAATTTCCCTAAGTCAATAGAAAATTGGATCACAGAGTCAGACACAAAACCAATCACAACATCAAAGTGTGGTCTCGATGTAGTTTTGGGTGGGTATGTAGAAGGTTTGGAGCATTAGGAATTACGTCATAAAGCATGACCAACTGAGAGTAAATCAAATCTAGTTGTTGGGAAACTAGGATAGCGTTTTCCTCTATAACAATCTTGAATGTAGACACATACTTGGCTATGAGAGGTAACAACGATTGAATGAACCATTTATGAATAATCTCATCAGGGAGCTTGGTTCGAACTAACCTCTTATACTGTCGCCACTCATGAATATGATTAGAGATTAGAGTGGAATTGTATTGCTTAAAGTTTGATAAGAGGTAAGAATCGAGGTCGTATCATTGTAGGTAATTGAAAATGGGTCAAAAATATCATAGCCAAAAGAAAATTTACTGAAATATGTTGTGTCCAACTCAATATACCATTTATCAACATCTCTAGTCAGGGTTTGCTGAAACAAACACAAATGGATAGAATCATCCACCAAAAAGTTTGATGAGCACCAAACATGGCAGGTGGTGATATGTGTTTATGGGTTTTCTCTGGGTTTCTTTCAAACATAGGGATATCAAGTGGAAACTTTGCAAGCATGGGTGGCCACCAAGGATCATGATGGATGGGGTCATTTGTTAGCTTAGCTAAATTCATTAGATCAAAAGAAGATAAGAAAGAATTATGTTGTTTCTTGAATGGGTCATAGGAGGAAGAACCCCCAGATCAATCATGAGGTCCCCCCTTACCCTGGTTTTGAGTAACAATTTATGTACCATAGTTATAATTTGTCCCAGTGTATCGAGGATATAGGTCAATATGAATGGTGTAAGGATTTTTCTCCCTAGGGTAAGTGCCCTAAGAGAGTGAAGGACCCCCAAGAGCATGGATTTTAGTAGGGTTGTACCCAAAAGAAAAAGAAGGACGTCCTTAAATAGAAGCAACAAAATAGGGAGGGTAATTCACAAGAATCATAGTGCTAGTGGTAGGGTTTCCCTTAGGTAAACTAGACCCTTAAGGAAAAGTACTAGAGTAAGGCACCCATCCAAACAATGAACTATACCAGGCTTGGGTAAGACTACAAGTATGGTTTCCTCCCAGTTGGTTAGAAGCAATAAGAGATCCCCCCCCACACACTACTTGAGGTGACTATGCCCATACTAAGAACAAGGAAGGTAGGCAGAGAAAAACTAGGAGTAAATATTCCCTGTCCTCTAGGCTAGAAAGGGTTTAATCCCATGGCTAGAATAGATGAAGGAACAGGTACAAAAACACTAGGTAAACCTATGGGAGTCACATAATTGACTGGGTGTATGCCCCAAGAGGACATGAGAGGTGTTGAAGGAGGTGTAGGTCTTGCCACATTTAGTGGTGGCAATGATGTCATAACAACATAAACTCATATGCAAAGGGTAAAGTAAAATTAAGCCCCCCCATAAGTGGTGAAGAAAAAGTACAAAAGATGTAGGTAGGTTTTGAACCATCTCGATTCAACTCTAATAACTCTGGTCTTGATGGGTTGATCAAAGGTGGATTAATAAGAGAAACAATCTCCTCCACAAGTGTCTTGATAGATATCAATTTGTTGGACATTGGATAAACCAACACTCCCTGTGTGTTTTGTGACATGGACTAACAGTTTCTCATGGATCCTTATCTTTGGCGATGTGATCATTGACTAATTCTTGTGGGTTTTGGTATCACATAAATCATGATTCCCAACAATTGGTGTCAGATCCATTACCTTCACTCAAAGCCTAACAACTTGAAGGTAGATCCTTAGAACACAAATGGAAAAGCCAAGGAAGAAAGCCTCCAATCCTCCTAAAGATGTCTCTTCCTCAATCATGAAAACTAAAGACAATCAAATTGGGAAGGTTCCATTGTTCAATGGAAACTTTGATGTATGGAAGGTAATAATGATAAATTTCTTAATGGCTCAAGGCTTTGAAGTATGGGAATTAGTGATTTCTAATAGCATGATGAATGAAGAATCCAAGGAATACAATGAAAAAACGATGAAGGCAATCTTGAATGGGCTACCAAATCCTATAAGGTCCAATTTGGAAAAAATTTCGTCAACAAAGGGTATATGGGACAATCTTCATGAACTTCACTCAAAAGGAACATTGATCATGACCTTTAGTTAAGAATATGATGGAAATCAAGAAGGAAACCCAGAACCCGTCAAGGAAGCTGAAAATAAGAGTGATGACATCAAGGCCATAGAATTCCTAGAAGAAGAAGAAAGTAAAGAAGAATTTGAAGAAGATCTCCTGACTAAACTCATAGTTGTGATGAAAGATATTAACAATTTGAAAAAGGAAAATGAAGAACTTAATAAGAAAGTGCAAGATCGTGACTAGGACAAGACAAGGAAGGAAGTTGACCTTCTCAAGCTTCAAGTACAAGAAAAATATGAAGAGCTCACCAAGATTAAGGAGGAATTTAATCAAAACAAAAGAAAGAATTATGAAGAAGTCATATCCATGACAAATCAATTGAATAAGGGAAAGAAAAGGGAAGAAAATTTGTCAAGCCATCTTGAACAAAGACTTATGAGTTTAAACAAACTTGAAGTAGAGATTGGTAAATACAAGGAAGAGGTCTCCTCCCTTAGATCTCTACTAGAAGAAGCAAGAAAAAAAGCACAAGGAGCTGAGAAGGTGATGGAAGCTTTGGAATTCATAGAAGGACAAGTTGATGAAGAAAAAAAAGGAGAGAAACACCATGATATGCCAACTAGAAGAAAAGGATGATGACATCACCAAGTTAAGATCAAAAATCATTTCTCTTAAGTCCCAATCATGTGAAGCAATTGAGAGGAAGGAAGAAATGGAGATCATTCTATCAAAGAAGGATTAAAAATCCAAGAAACTGGAGGAAGAAATTGACTTTCTTAGAAAGGAAGTTGACTTGCTAAATAAGAACTTGAAAAATTCTCAAACCACATCCTAAGTCATCAAAGGTATCCCCTTGATAAATCAGGTCTTGGATATGCAGGTGAATCCTCAAGAAAGAATGATAATGCTTTAAACAACAAGGATGTGAGGAAGCTAAAAAGAAATGTTGATGCTTCCAGTTCCAACAAAGGAAAGGACAAGAGTCAAGACAACTATGAAAGAAATCCTACTCCAAGGAGACTTGCATATGGTGTCAAGAATACAAAAGGTAGTGAACATCATCAAAGAATCCCAAGGAAAAAATACTTCAGAATTACATCAAGGAAATATTCATCTCCCAGGTACCAAAGTATATTTCTTGGTTATTTCTATTCTTTTACAAACTTTGGGCACATGCCAAGGGATTGTATGGCATATCACAAAGACACATATAATGGTCCCCGTCAATCTCCTAAAAGAAATTTTGCAAGAAGAAGTCATGATTACTCATTCATAAACAAGATGGAGTGCTTAAGTTTCCATAACATTGGACATATGGCATGTGATTGTAACTTGAATTGGGTCCCTACACATGCTAGAACCATGACAACCAAGCCAGAAAAGATAGTTACACAAATATGGAGAAAGAAGAAAATTGGATCTGAAAGTCTCTTAGACACTCCAGACAACAACACATGTTGGTGATATGATGAAGTCATCCTTGATATTACAAGTGTTTGATAATGAAACTCTGCCAAAGGAGACCATGCATACTATTAGGAGGAGCTTATGATTCTTAATCATTATTGTGGAAGCTATCTATGAATGGGCCCTATGAAATCCTTGATGAGTCATACATGGACAATCATTTTTTTGATAGATCATCTCTCAGAAGAAACTCCATTGAAGAACATGATCCATTACTCATCCAATGGACTATTTTTGAGAATATCTTCCATTTTATCACTAAGAAATTAATATTTCTTAAGGTAGAGGAGTTCATGGAAACATGAGGAGTTGGTTAATCAAATGAAGAAATAAGACACATCTGTCATGGACCACATTTCTAGAAGGAAGAGCACCATGATAGGGAGTAACATACCTATGAAGAACTAATATTATGAAGAAAAGAAGCAACTTGAGAGGGAGAGTACTTAGGCACCCTATTTTCCATTGATGTCAAAAGTGGGAGAGAATATTGGAAGGGAAAGAATATTTCCATCAATGACAAAGGGGGAGATTTTTAATCAAGGTTGCCATTGATGTCAATATGGTATTGACTGAGATGTCAATATTCTTGAGATGCTTGGTTCCAGGCGATGATGCCATGACTCTTGGTGGTTGGTTGAATAGGCTAACATCAATGAAAATTTCAAGTCACAAAGAAGTCAAACCACTAATGAAGGAACTGTTAAGAATTACTTGAATTAACTATGATGTTGTAAGTTCCAATCATGTGCCTTGATTGGTGTTCTAGATCCTAAGTGCCAATATACACCCTCGTGATGTGAAGTATTATACTTGCTGAAGCAATACTTTTGATGATGTCATAATCTTGAATGACGACACTTAATGATGGTACTTAATGAAGGTTGGAAGATTAGATGATGCCATGGAAGATCTCATTTGATGGTTGGAAGACTATCTTACTATCTTGGAACTTTCCTAATGATGAAGCTGCCTATGTCATATCGCTGCACTACACTAGTGCATGATGACACTATGACATATCAAGATGACATGGATGAATCATATCATGATGATATTATGATGCTATGAGATATCAATATGACATTGGATGAATCATATCATGATGAAATTATGATCCTATAACAATGAAGAAGCCAAACAATGGAGAAGCCAAACAACGAGAAGTCATATTGTCTTAATTAGCCTCTGCACTAAACAATTAAACAGAAGTCACTAAGAATTTTTTCTACCATCTTAGAGGCAACCTCTCAACATGGGACCTAGACCATCTAGAAGGACTTTTTTTCTCTTTCCAATGATCTATTACTTTCCCCAAAAATACAAATAGTTTGTGAGATATTTATTTTTTAAGTTATGGAAAATAACCTTGTCATTGAGCCGACCTATGCTCAACGACACAAGTCGGACTCCAAACAAGGACGTGTATTTTCATTTTTCTGTGCAAAAACCACTATTTATTAGGGATTTCAGACATCATTCTTTCCATCTAATTTGGTAAAATCTTAGGACCTCGACAAGCATCACAGGAAGAAGGAGAAATCTTAAAGGAACCATTTTTGGGTTTGATATTATTGAACACTTGTTGAAACAACTTTGTGGTGATTGCATACATCTCTGCTTGAATAGAAGTACCTCAGACCTGTGATATAGTTCATTATAGTAATTGGATCTCTATAAAAACAATGGCTCTGACTCAATAAAAACAAATTAGAAAGTGGACTATGGTGTAAACCTCAGACTCAGACCGTGGATTTTTTTTTCAGTGCTCAAATTATTGACTAAAGTCTCAGACTACAATACCTTAAATATGATTATTCAATAATGGTAACCTTCCAACTCAGGTAATGATAATCCTCCTCGGATTATGGTAAAAGAACTTGTGATGTGACTATACTCTGAAAAATTCTCCTCAAACAATGATACACCTTCAAAACTGTGCAGGGTTTTTGAGTGGTGATACTTCTTTGGTTTATGCATCAACAACCTTTCTGGCTAACTTTCATTACCTCTAATAGTTCAGATTGAGGAGAAGATAGCTTAGACTATGTGAAATAATTTGGTGTATGGTAAAAGCATCGTGACATAGATTAAGTGATTGTGCCTAAAAATCAAGTGGACCAAACAATGGCATCATTTAGATAGTGGCTTGAGGGTGAGACAATGGCTTGGATAGAAGTAGATAGTGGCTTGGATAGTGTTACACAGTAAAATGTCACTGTCATCCTGTTAGTCTCCCTACTGTGTCATAAAATCACATTCACCTTGCTTATGCTCTCTGAAATGGCTAAAAACCCTCTTTGCCTAAGTTTATTGAATCATCGCGTCTGTTTCTAAAATAACCGCACTGACTGGTGGAGGATAATGTAACTGCTGCACTGCCAATCACGGAAGCACATGTGTTTTCCGCACTGGTCGAATTTCACAAACAGCGCGCCCTCTGCTTGTATCACTGCGCGCTGACCAGACCTCTTCTATAATTGAGTTGCGATGCCAGCGCGCCAGCCCAGTTTTGCACCCGCGCTGATCCTGTTTAGGCGAGTTTTTTATAACAGCTAGTCTTCCAGATGACTCCAGACTTGGCTGTTAGCATTATAAAGGTCGCCATCCTTTCTCTGGCATGTCTGTTCGACTGATCATCCACTTTTCTTGGGGGAAAGCTCATCCTTTAACTATTCATGGAGACTCCTTCTCCTTTATAAGCCTCCACCATGGCCATGAGCAGCTAGTTTGGAACATATAGACTTTGATAGAGGAATTCTTAGTGTATTAGTGCTGCTCTTTGTAGGCATGTGGTGTGTTGTGTGAGGATTGCTTTGAGCTTGAGGAAGGTCATGAGTTTGTTGCCTTGTATGTGAGAGAGAGACCTCTTTGACTTGGGAGATTTGCTTCAAAGGTGAATGCTTGGAAGACATGCTGGCTGGACCCTCTAGAGAAGGACTCAGCGTCAGGACTTCGGTTGTACCTTATTCTACTTTCTGATTAATAAAGATAGATGACTACTCTTATGGTTCAATTTCCATTTGTCCTATGAATGATTAATGTAAATTGTATCCTTCCTGACTGATACATAGTTGTTTTTAGTAGATTTTACGCTCGTGTTTGCTCTCTCTTTGCTTGTGCAGGTGTCCGCCCGCGAGGATAGCGGAGGACTATGATCGGCTGGAGCGAAGGAGCGAGAGGATCATCTCTTCGACAAACATAGCGTTGGAATCCAAGTAGGTTTCTTTTACCAACTTGTTAATTACAACTAGGAACCTGCGGTGTAGCATTGTTTGATTGTTGCTAGACCCCTTTTGGGCTAGTAGGGATCGCCTCTATCCGTAGAGGGGATTTACCTCTCCAACAATTTGGCGACTCCGTTGGGGATCTTGCTTGTCTCTTTGTAGTTCATCCTTGTTTTTGATTTGATTATTGCTTTCTTTTCAAAGTTTGGGGATTGGTTTGCTGTTGATCAGTTTCCTGGTTCATCCTGGGAGCTGCTTTAATTGTCTTGAAAGCTTGTTGCCTTGGTTTGGAGGTTTTTGGTTCAATCTTATTTGTTTTTTAGCCTCAGCGCGTTTTATTTCAGAACAGCTGCGCTGACATCGCACAGTTGCTTCTTTGTTCTCCTTGTCATCGCGTTTATACATTTAACAGTCGCGCTGACCCTGTTTTCAGGACATCGCCCTTTATCCGTGTCCTTCCGCGCTGACAGTGCAAAGTTGTTATAGGCGTTTCTTTGTCATCGCTTTGTTGCTGAGGGGTCACCCGCGCTGATCCTGTAAAATTCCTTTTTGTCCAAATTGGCTTCCTAAACCTCTTGGTTTGGCTGTCCCCTGCTTTTTCCACTTGGCTTTTGACTTGTTTACTTTGTCTAAGCTGTGACACGCTTGCTTGCGAAGCCTTGTTCCGCGAGGGTTCGTTTGTTGCTTGTTTTCAGTTTTTTCAAAGCCTTCCTTTTTGCTTTTTGTTGCTTGGTTTGCATTTTGTCTTGACTTTTGCGATTACTGAAGTGTGTCGAATCATCGCTTGTCTGGTTTTGAACTCTCATCCTTCGGGTGTTCGCTTTTCTCCATTGATTTCACAGTCAAACCCTAGGGCATCTAGTGGCCGTGTGTGTCTAGCCTCCCATTTGGGATCTTGTGTTCTTGGTTGACCAGCCAACTTCGTTTTTGCTTCCGCATTCGTTTGGTGATTGTTGAAAGTGTTTGATTGTGTTCCAAGTGATTTGCTTTCCTCCTTTGAATTCCTTGGTGTCTTGTTGATCTTAGATCACATAGCTCAGAAGCCTTTGTTTTCCTTTGATTTGGGAAACTGTTTTTTTAGTGACTTGGGAATTGTCTTGTGTTTGCATTGAGTGATTTTACTTTTTCACTTAGTGTTGCTATCTCTCTAATTCATTTCAAAAGCACTTCTATGTCATTGAAAAGTAAAGAAAACTAGTGTCTTTTGCATTTAATAGTTGAAAGGAAAAGAACACTTCGTTGTTTTGTGCTTTCAAAAGAAAAGTTTCATTTCCTTGCTGTTAGTTGCATTAGGTTGCATGATTGCTTGAATTCGTTTTGTTTGTTTGAAAGATTCTTAACCTTCTTATAGTTAGAATTCATCGAACAAAATGATGATCTTTGGCATATAGTTGCATCTAGGTGTTTTTGAGAGATCATACGGTAGGACCTGAAACTAAAACTTAATTCAAAATCAACCGTAAAATTAACCAAATTTATCTAAAAACGCATTGGAACTTAACGTGAATATCTAGAGGTCTAGGCTAGAGACGTGTTCTGGCGTCT